>PVJX010001489.1:0-124809 GCA_004027295.1 Dolichotis patagonum | reverse complement strand
CTGCTTCATGAATTCTAGGTTTATTCTGTATTCTTCATTAAATTTTTCTTGCCTTTTGTGTTCCTCCATTCTTCTGTCTTTTTCTTCTTGAGAGGTACCCAGCCTTTATTTTATTAATCTACTTATCTCTTTTTTAGTTTGAATTAATATTTCAGTTTTGGTCCCACTTACGAGGTCCTGAAGATATCTCTTTATGTCCGCTAACACTGTGTTTGATGTTGCATTTTTGCTGCCCTTAATATCTTTTGTATTTACCTCTCCTGGATCAATGTTCTCAGGGTTGGGGGCTGGGGGTTTTTTCTTATTTCTCCCTTTCATCATGTTTTTGGTTCCTTCCATACAAGTGTACAGTGTGATTCCCAGCCCCTTTTCTTGTTGGTTAAGGCTCCTCTAGAGTATGCAGGCTAGGAACTTTTGCCCTCTTCAGTCAGCTATCAGAGATTAAAGTTCAAGCATGGGCAGTGTGCGTTGGCTCCTCCCCTCTGGGCCAGTCAACTTTTGCAGTCCTTCACTGTGTCATTGTGTGCCGATCTCAGAGAATTAATTTGTAACAACTCACTGGATTCCAGCCAGGGGCACGGCCTAGTCCAAGCAGATTCCACCAATCCACTTGGCGAGGGGAGCAACCAACTGAAGCCATTTCCTTATGGAGTTAGGGCTGTCCTGCCCAATTCCAACATGTCATCCAGTCAGTTGCCCTTTTCCCATGGGAGGGTCTTATTCCCATCACTCACCATGTGTTGATGCTGGTCCCCAAGAACTGCTGGGCTCCCCGACCTCTGATTTCAGCGCAGCTGCGGTGCGAATTCACGGTGCCTCTGGGTGGGTCGTGTGCAGGGCTGGGTCCAGGTGAGCCGCCCACAGGGCTGTTCAGCTCCACGCTCTGGCGGCTCAAGCCAGTCGCTTTGGTGCGGATCAGTTGGTCAGATCTCTGGCAGGAATTTAGGCGGCTTGAGGAGGGTGCCGTGCTTGCTGATCTTAGCTTCTCTAATGGTAGTCCCAGGACCTCATATTCAAGCAGTTTTTTGCACTTTAGTTTCTTCCTGGGTTGTGAGAGTCCATCTCTCTCTGTTTGGGTCTCTCCAGGGTGTTGTCTTCTGGCATTTGAGCTGTCTCTCAGAGGGGGTCCTTCTCCTGCTACCTACAGGTCTGCCATCTTTGGACTTCTATTTTCTGGGTTTTTTATTTGTTTGTTTGTTTGTTTCTTGTTCCTTTCTTCTCTCTTTTCTGCTTTCTTTGGTATTACTTCAATAATTTCTATTTTCTATTTTTATTTATGCATTGTGTATTTTACCATATCTCTTTGTATTTTTTTTGTTTTTGTTTTTGTACCAGGGATCAAACTCAAGACCTTTGCTTATTTGGCAGGAGCTTGTGCTGCTGAGCTCTATTCCTGGCCCCTCTCTCTGTATTCTGGTGGTTATTTTGAGAATCATGATATTGATCCTTAACTTTTCAATTTATATACAGCTGATAGTTTATGACATCAAATAAAGCATAAATATTACAACTAATATATATTTTCATTCTTTGTACCTTTACATTATACCTGCCATATATAATATAGGAACACATGTTGAAAGAACATCAGGCCTTTGCTTAATGATCATGTGTATTTTAAATAACTTTAGGTAAGAAAAATAAGCTATTCTATTTACCCAAACATTTTCTATTTCTACTGCTCTTCCTTTACTCCTGAAATTCAAAGTTTTCTGCTAGTATTATCTCCCTTAAGCCTGGCTCCTTGAGCACTAGCTGGCTAGAAGGTCAAAGATAAGCAGTTTCATCTATTTATGGCTGGACTGTTGAATCTAAGGTCTTTCCTGACCAAAGTCCTGCACAAGACTCCTCCACCCACCTTCATTTCCCTGCTGCATCCTGACTCCTTACACAGCACTCAGGGTCTCCAAAATCTGGTTGTCCTTTTTATCCTATCTACCACAGCTCCCCCATATTGCCACCTTCCTCTGTTGTCATTCAGTGAATGAGGATCCCCATGGAGGTTAGGGGTCTTGTGGAAGTCCTGGAGGATGAACCAGGATCTACCTCTCATACCAATCTCTTGGGAATATGTTATAAATGCAGATCCCCCACACCACCACAGGGTGGTCAAATTCTTGATGAGGAATCTGTACTCTGACCAAGCTTGCCAAATGATTCAGATATAACCTCCAGTGTTTATAGACTTTTTTCCATGAGCAACAGTGGAAGGATGGGTCAGCTCATAGAGGAAGAGTACAGACTACACTGAAAGGAATGTTCTTGTAGAATGAGAGAGAAATGAGAAATCCAGAGAATGAGGTGCAGAGGGAGAGGGACAAACACAGGTGAGAGGAAAGCAACTGTTGGAGCAGAACAGTGAGGGTGTGAGGAAAGGTGCACTAGGAGGGGGGTATGACTTCTGAGGTTGGAGCGAAAGCAGAAGGGGCAGGAAGGGACCCCTGAGAAAGCTCAAGTAAACATGAGACACCTCCTCCCTGATGGTGTCTGTCTTTAGTCTGAGTTAGTGGAGGGGACTTTCTCAGGATAAGGAATAGGGAGCCAAATTTGGCAGCCAGAGGAATACAGAATTGTCCTATGGTGGATAGCAAATAGAACCAATTAAAGGGAAAATAAGAACCAGCTCCAAGGGAAAATGGAAACCAGCAGAAGAAATTTATGAAGTGAAGGTTATGGGTTGGGACCTGAACTGAGATGGACAGAGAATAGGTCAGAAGGAGAAAGAGGAAGAAAGGGGCTGGGCTGACGAAGAATGTGCGGCGAATGGGAATGAAAGACAAGGCTGAGCTCTGGTTGGTGCAGAACCTACCACCATCTTGCTGTGTGGTTTTGAGTGATACAACTGTCTGGCTTGAGTTCTTTCACCCTCCAAATGGGGACACAGTTTTATAAGGGTCCTGGTGTACAGATCAAATGAGAATGGGGATTAAAAATTTAAAAATTGGTACACAAATGTAAAGTTCATTGCCACTGTTTGTGTTATTAATACTCTAAGAAATCCAATGCTGGTTATCTCTTAAGGGCCTTGGCTGTGCCAAATGTGCATCCCACCACTGTAGGGTAAACAGAAGGCACCTTGCTATCATCTTCTATGACCCATTCTTACTGGTGACAATGATCTGTTCAAAACAGTCTTCTTGAGGCAGGGTTATACTGTGATAGAATTTAAGGGTGTTTGTCAGAATTGAGCAGAATTTTTGTAGAAGTGATTGGGGGAAACGTGCTACAGAAACAGTGAGATTACTACTTCTGATATATTTCTGATTATTGTTTTATAATACCTTGCACGCTCCCCCATTACCGTTCCATTTTATGACAATGCTAATATGCAGATGTTACTTTAATCTGTTTTTTAATTTATCTCGGCTATCCCACAAGTACATTTCCAAGTGACTCGTTTATTTAGTAGCACCTCATTTATTTTAAAAGTATTTTCTTTATCACTGTGAAAGTGCTAATGACATTTTTACATGGCTTCTGTCCCATTTCCAAGGTCAACCCATGCCTGGGAGTATTTGCTGTTCTTTTCCTCAGAGCCAAGATAGCATTCCTCTTTTTTGTGTCTGGATTGTCTATCACACCTGCACTCACCATAGCTACAGGGTATCTCCCTTCAGAGCCTCTTTCTTGCCAGAAGTGTGAATGCAGGAAAAGAGTTAAACATTGCATGAGAACCACCTAGTCAGCTCCTTCGAACATCTTTGCAGTAAAGCCAACTCTGTCTTTTAGCCCATTTCTATCTCTGAGAATGCTCATTATGAAGCTGAGTTGACACAGCAGTGCTGGCCTGTGTCTAGGATCAGAGTGTATGTGGTGTATCTTCTCTGCCAAGACCACTTCACCTCTGTCCTTGCCTGTATCACTTCTGGCTCTGATCTTTTCCACAGCCTCAAGGTTACATTTTCAACAGTAGCTGGACATCATTTCATAGTTCTTGGACAGCTCAAGACCAGAGTTCAAACATGCAATCATCATCTTTCTCCCTCCAAGGCCCCTGGACCTTTTGATGACTTAGTTTATTTTGTTCTACTAGAAAAGAATATCAATGACTGGGTCATTTTAAATGAACAGAAATGTTTTGGTTTATGATTATGGAGGCTGAGAAGTCAATATTGAGGGTCTGGTATCTGATGAGGTGGTTCATGGTCTATTGTTCCATGGTTGGAGGCAGAAAAGAAAGATGGAGCTGTTTTGAATGAAACTCTTGAGTTTTTCTGTCAACTTAGATGGTAGTTACTGTCTCCAGTCATTGTCAATAGCCCAGAGAGAAGAGCACTGATAGGGTACCCACTGGTAAGGGTCCCTTTGTGGCAGCTTTTCTGTCAGGGTTTGGGTTGTGGGCATAGCTTCAATGATAACTGCAATGTGAAAGTTTGAGGGGTTTTTATTACTAACAGATGCTGGAGGTTACCTGCCATACCTAAAGGTAACACACCTGGAAATCAGGGACAAAAATGAAAGCATAGCAACTATCTGTATATACTGGAAAATAAGGTGTGTGTTATTTTAAATTCTCAGATAAATCCTAAGTGGTCTATTTAAAGGAAGTACCAGGGAAGTGGGGAGCCCAGTCTGCCGGATGGGAGAGATGCCTCTAAATTCTCACCCCTAGCCTACCTTTATACCTTATTAGGATCAGCTCACTGCCTCCACAGGCACCTAAGTGAGTCACTTAAGCCAGTCCAAGTCTGTTGGTTTTTAAGGTCACAGTAGGCCAGTGGGGAGGAGGATGTAAAGAGAGAGGTTCCTCTGCTTTGTGCAAGTGTCTGAGCCTGTGGGTCTTTCTGCCTATGGTTCCTTCAGTTCCAGGCCATCCAAATCCTCGGTTCAGCTTCCTGAAGAGGAAATGGAGTGTGAGTCGTGGTGGGGTATATTGTGGGTTTCTCTAGAGAAGGGCCTTCTGCCACATCTCATTGGTCAAGTACAGCTACCTGGCTACCTCCAGCCACACTGGCCACCAGAAAACGTAACGAGGCCAAGATGACCAGAACATGGATGCGATGAGCAGCAGGGGCCTCTCCACCTTCCCATATTTCCTGCATTGACTACTCACCTGCTGTCTTCTATCTGGAGCATCTGCAGGTTTTCTCTTTGTTTTTGAGGTGCTGGGGATGGAATCTAAGGCCTCATGAATACTAGGGCTGGCACCTATACCCCTTACCTTGGAGCTTTTTTGCTCTAAGAAACAAGAGTAGAGATTGACCATGCCCTGAAAACAATGGTGACACGTGGCAGACTCTAGGCTTCCAGCAAGACCACATGGTATTACTCCACTCTTGCCATCAGTATCCAGAATTGACCCACCACCGATTCACAGTTTACCAGTTGCACTGTCATTACCACACTGGTGCCTTGATAAAATGGGTGAGGGACAATCCCCTAAGGAAGGCAGCTTCCCAGAAAGACTCAGAGAGAATAATGACAATTCCAAGCTGGTGTGCAGCCAGCTAGGAGCTCCCCTCCTTGGAGAGTTTGCAACTTCAGGCTCATTTCTCAGCGTGGAAAGACAGGGCTCCCTGACAAAGGGATTCAAAGCATCACTGACCCTGTGTGTGAGGGCTGTGGCGAGAGACAAAGTTGAGGGCCCTCCCAGGGCTTCTGAGATCAAGCATCTACACCACTCAAGCAGAAAACTATTGTAGCAGACAGGGTAAGAGGTCCAAG
This sequence comes from Dolichotis patagonum, assembly GCA_004027295.1. Classification (NCBI taxonomy): domain Eukaryota; kingdom Metazoa; phylum Chordata; class Mammalia; order Rodentia; family Caviidae; genus Dolichotis; species Dolichotis patagonum. Next base: position 119,145 of record PVJX010001489.1, on the reverse strand, counting down.
CCACACTCAGAATTTGAGGTTCTGGGTATATTAAAAATGATGGCATGCAACAAGGTTACAAAAACTATTCAGGTTTAAACAAATGATTCCTTTCAATACGTATTCCTACAGACAAATACAATTTGTTTTTTAAAAAATTTATTAATTTTATTGGATATATATATATATATATATATATAGAGAGAGAGAGAGAGAGAGAGAGAGAGAGAGAGCGCACATTCATCAAAGGGAGTTTGTACCTGTACATGATATATTTTGTTTCCCCAATACCCTTTCCTACCTTCAACACTCTTCCCTTCCTTTGTTTCTATTTTCTTCCTTCTATTCTTTTTCTTTCTTGTTTCTCCTTCCTTTTCCCCTTCAATGACTTTGTATATGACTACACTAGAAAATTCTGTGCAAAGCCCAAGTTTGAGTTTGTGTGAGAATACAAGGTCTGGTTCAAGTTAATTCATGTCAGTATTCCAGAAAGGCAAATTTCACGTCAGTGGCTTCTAATTCAAAAATGGACAGACCTAAGCCCCATTTAAGCACTTTTCTGGAATAGGTTTGCTCTCTTTACATGTTTGCCCAAGTTCCACTTTCACCTCTTCCAACAAACAAAAGCTTAGCTTGTACAGTTCTATCAAGGAAGGCTGTGTACAAGCCTCATACCATAAGAGAAACAAAAGCCAGGGGGCCATTTGGTGCAGCCCTGATCTCGCTGTTGCTGAGATCTTCCAAATGTATTTGCTATTTGCTCCTGTGTCCCTGCAAACTCCTGCTGTTCCCAATTGTCCATTGCCTATTAGGAATGGTTCCAGCCAAGGTATTTTTTCCCTATTCATTTGCTCCTTTTTTCCCTGGGAACTTTACTATGCATGAGTAACTGGCCTGTGATGCTGCTTTTGTTTGACATTTTGCATTCGTTAAAAACCAGTCATCTGCATGTTTTATAAAGCTGTGGGGGTCTCTCCCCAAGATCAATGCTGGAAGCACTCATTAACATCTGGGGAAGTGATGGCCTCAGATAGGGGGGATACATGACCCCACAGAGTGTGGGTTTAGGGAATATGCTTTTAAAAAAAAAAAGCAAGGCACTTTATATTCATTGCCAGGGTTGTTCACTAATAGAAATGAGGCTGCCTGTTTCAGTACCTTAGTGCATTCCCTTTCCTCAGCCTGGAATGCATTTTCCCACCCACTTTGCTTGTCTAAGGTGATTTCTCCTCCAGGAAGTCTTTCCTGATCACCTCATCTGACTTAGTGTCCCTCTGTCTCTGGAAACCACAGGCCAGTCAACTTAGCCAAATTTTGTCTTGGACCTCATGTGTGCCACCTACAATTTCAGACACTTCATGATTTAATGTAAATAAGAAAAGTCTTCGGCTTTCAGGTGATAATGAGGAAAATAGACATTTCTAGGAAAAATTATCAGGCTCCTTGGAGGATATTTAATAGAAACACCAGCGGCAGGAAAGGAGAAAGGACCAACCTCTGCCTTCATGGATAGGAACAGTTTCAAAGAGGAACTGGTCACAGATGACATTAGAGGACATATAGTCATTCTGAAGGAACCTGCATCTGTCTCTTGCCACCAGTTTTCAAGTGTGTTCCACCTGGACAGGCCACACCAGAATCAGATGAGATGATTATTGAAGTGTAGTTCCCTGAGATTCATTTTAGGTTGCTAATTCTCCAGGTGTGCATTTTCTCTAGTACAATGGGTAATTTTAATGAACCCCAAAGTTTGAGAAGGGCTGATGTGGCAGATAAGAGCCATCAAAGGATTTAGTACATATAATATGTGCATGTGCTAAGTCTCATTTGATTCTAGTCCCTCTGTCCAGCAATCCTCCACTCTCTTTCTACCCCAGAAACAACCATAATTACTAGTTTTTCAGGTATCTTCCCACGTATGCCTCACCTCCAGTCACAGGTCTACTTGGTCTCAAGATTTCCTTCCTGCTTTTGTCTGCTTTTTTAGTCTCCCTCGACCATCACTTTCCTGTTAAGTTTGGTCTTTAGGAGGCACTGGAAAGTGACTGGAGGGCAGGAGGCACAGACCAGTCACAGAACCAGGTTATCCTGCCTCAGTCTCCTTACAGCAGCATCCCAGCAGTCTGTGGCTCTGTTGTCCCAACTCATGTTGGGTAAGCTGTTTTTCCAGCGTCTACAGGTGGCCCTGGTTCCCAAGCTCTGAGTTTGTAATCTCCTTTGTTTGTTCCTCTAGTCCTGATGTTCTTGGTCCTCTCGTTGTCCATACACTCTCCTTCAGCTCATTTGACACACTTGATCTGAATTTCCTGTATTAAATTTATTCTATTAAACTATAATAGGAAATGTTATATAATAGGAAATGTTAATAGGAAATAATTGGAAATGTTTTCTGGCTGGGTTCTGCCTTTACTTCTTTCCATGACACACATATATACTTAAAAAATATGTCTAGTGGAAAGGCACTAGGTTGTTTTCAACTAACCCTCCTTCTAAGAATGTGATTGAAACCCAAGACAAACAACAGACATTTGAAGTAGATTCAGGAATTACAGTAATCAGACTGGATTTTAAATCATTATGAGTGTATGTTTAAAGAGTTAAAAGATTGATAATTTTAATAGAGATTAAATAATTAAATGGAAAATTTAAAACTGAAAAAAATATATAAATTGAAATTATGAATTCAATGAATTTTACATACTGAAGAGAAAAATTGTATACTGGAAAAGAGATGCATGTGAGTATTAACACATAGAGAAAATCATAGAAATATATATGCATAGATATATATTCATAATGGACAAACTACTCAACTCTAATGTGGCTTTGTTTCCTTATTTATAAAATGGGAATACTACTTTCTATCTTACAGGGTCATTCTGATCATTAACTGAGTTAAATGTACAGAAATACATTGACTATATAAAATTATATATAAATATACCAAGACTGTACAACAATCCCTGGTATAATAGATGCTATAAAAGCATCTGTTTTATTTTTAGTCTTTTGTTTTGGAGATTTTCTGACCCTAAGCATGTAGCACTGTCTCACTCTTTTCATAACAGCTATAGCACTTTATAGTATGTAAATACTATGATTAAGTAGTCTTGTGTAAAACATGGACATTCTTTGGAAAAATATTATGTATAGTTTTGTGCTTGTATACATGTGTAATTATATACAATTTTACAGGATAATTTATAGGTACATAATTTCAAATAATACATTCTTTCATTATAGTCAAGGAATATATTTAATAATATTAAAATTGAACAGATATTTACAGTGTCCAAATGATAGAACATATGAGAATGCATGTTTTCCCCAAATTATTAATATAGTGGATTATCAAACTCTTGATTTAGTCAATCTTTTGATGACTAATTTTGGAGAAATTGTCATTTTTCTTATTGAGTTAGCATTCCCTTTTGTATGTTGAAAAACTATATTTCATTTTCTGTTCATGTTCACTTGACAATTTTTGTATTGGATAGTTAGGTTTTTCTCTTATTGATTTGTGGACACCATTTATATATTTAGGCTGTTAGTGCCTTGTCATTTATATTGCAAATGTTTTTTCTTAGTTTGTTGTTTGTCTTCTGACTTTGTTTATGGCATTTTTCCCAAGCAGAAAATTTTAATTTTAAGTATTCAAATTTATCATTCTTTTCTTTTATGGATTGCTTGTTTTATGTCCTGATTAGAAAGACTTTCCCCATTTCTATACTGAAAATATTTTTCATATGTTTCATTGAATTATTTCAAGTTGATTAGTGTTAAGATCGTATTAAAGTTATAGAAATCATTCTCTGGCTGTCATTTAAAGAGAAGCGTGGAGGGGAATAAAACTAGCAGTAGGGTTGGTTCGGGGACTTTTGAACTAACTCAAATGAAGAATAAGAAAGGCTTGAGTTTAAAACAAGAGGAGGAAAAGAATGAAAAATTAGTTAGAAGATAAAATCAAAAGAACTTAGCAATCCTTGGATAGGTGCAAGGAGATACCGACATCACACTCAGGTTTCTGGCTACTTCTTTGACACTGGTGTCATTACTTTCTCTTGATCCTTCTGTCCTAGTTCCCAGTGATACCTGGGAACACATGAGCACCTGGTAACTCTCTTTGACTCCTTGTTGAACCTAGGCCAGTGTGCACATGGAAGCAGCCAATGAGGCATTTGTTTATGAGCCATGCAATAGTATCTTCAGTGCAGGAGGCCTTACGTACTCTATGACGAAGTGGTCAGTGATAGTGTGTTTACCTCACTCTTTGCTTTAATAGGAAGGCTTTTCTAGTGCTTACAATCTCTGTGCAGTGAGCAGGAAATTCAGTCCCCTAAGCTCATGACCTGCCAATAGGACCTTTTCCCATTACTGTCCCAGCTGAAACTCTATGCAGTGTTATACCTACATCAAGAAAGTCTTCATCTTAGTGAACTGAAGCATCTTCCATTTAGGATTCTAAGCTACAAAGCTCAGACATTACTGGCCCTTTCAGTTTTTGATTATTGCACATCCAAGAAATCTTCAAATCCAGCAATTGCTTCTCTGTTGCTTCAAATCCATCCCTTTTACTCACCTCCATTCTGTTGCCTTGGTTCAGACTATTCTCCTCTTATGTAGACTGCTCCAGTAGCTTCCTTCCCATCTCCTTGTTTGACCTCTCTTAAGCTCCTTTCATCACATTCTAGAGTCATTCTAGAGACAAGACCACTTCCCTACTCAAAAACCACAGTGAAGAAAACAATATGTACTGTTTTTTGTATACTAGGCTCTTTATAACCTGGTATTTCCCCTGTCAATCACCCCAAACTGAATTCCAAACCCTTCTCTGTCCCCAGATACTTGTGCTTTACTGTGCTTTTGGCCTTGCTGGGGTAAATGGAAAAATGATTTCCCAAAGATGTTCATGATCCCAGAATCTTCAAACCTTTACTTTGTATTGCAAAGGGGAGTTAGAATTGTTAATTAGCTGACTATATAGTGCGGTGATTATCCTAGTGCAATTGTGGCAAACCCATGGCCACAGTGGGCTGTTTTATTATTGAAATTTCAAAAAAGTTTGCCATCACTGTCCTAAAGTATTCAGGAGGGCTCAGCATGATCACAAGGGTGCCTGTGGAAGAGGAGGCAGAACAAGATGTCAGAAGAATGTGATATGAGAAGGACTCGAGCTGCTATTGTTGGCTTTGAAGATGGAGAAAGCAGCTCGTACACCAAGGAATGAGGGTAACCTCTGAAACCTGGAAACGTTGAGCAAATGCATCCTCCCCTAGAGCTTCCAGAAGGGAGCACAGTCCTACTAACATCTTGGAATTAGCCCAATGAGACCCATGTGAAAATTCTGACCCACAGACTATAAAATAATAAACTTACCTTTTCTTAAATCATTATATAGTGTAAATGTGGCTTCACTAAAATGGGGTTTCATTCCAACAGAACGTCAAAAGTTGAAAATATCATGTTTAAAGTGCACTTTATACACTGAAAGCCTGGGAAGAGATAGAAATTCAAAGTTCAAAATATAGTTTCTTCATGTATTACTTTTAAACCACATAAAGTTGAAAAATTATAAACTGAACCATTGTAAGTTGGGGACCATCTAGACTTTGTTACAGAAACAATAGAAAACAAATAAATTTGCTGTACTTTGCCTGGAAAGCCCTCCCTTACTCCAGTTGCTTTGCCCAGCTCAGCATCACCCTTTTGGAAGTCTTAAACTGCTTCAAGTGGCAATAATGGCTGGGCCTCCAGCGGGTCCTATTGTCTTCATATTATCATATCATATCATATCATATCATAGTATAGCATAGCATAGTATAGCATAGCATAGCATAACACAACCCATCATTTTTGCTTACCTCTTTGTAGTACCAGACTGGTGCTGCATCTATCCCTCCCACTAACTAGAAATTTGTTGATTAAGGTTGAAATTGTCTTTGATTTATTTTTTTTCCCCAGAAACTAAGCTAGAACCTGTTCCTTCATGTGAACATAAAGGACAGATTTTAAAAATGAGCCAAGTGAGGTTAAGAGTCACCCACAAAGCCACAGCTGATGACTGGAAATGCTAAAACTAGAGACAAGGCCAAGTGTTATGGTTTATATTTGAATTCTCCGCAAACCCTCATGTGCTCAGAGACAGGACTTCATTGGATTGTGGAGGCACTATAGTGGCTTGGTGTTAGGAACTAAGGTCTGGGAGGAAGAGGAGAACCCCTAGGAACATGACCTAGAAGATTACATCTTCTTCCCTGGCTCTGCTCTTTACTATGGTTTTTTTGGCTGCTAACACTAGAACAGGTTTCCCTCTGCAATGACCCTCTACATGCCATCATCCTTTGGTGCCAGTGGGCTATGTACTAGAAACATGAGCCAAAATAAATCTCATCTCCTATTGTAATCTCAATTGTAATCCCCTAAATATTATAATCCAAACACTGTAATCCCTTTTCCCTTCCTCCTTGCAGTTTGGGAAGTTTATAATTGTAATCCCATTGAAACGTTATTAGAATTCTGGTGAATTAATTCTGAACTACCACCTCTAGTGCAACCCATGGCAAAAATAAAGACACTAAGACATACTGATAGTTATGGGCAGCCAAGAGGTCCTTAGACTGGTCCAGGTAAGGATTCTCAGAACAAAGGCCATGGTCCAAGTCCTCACCCAGAGTTTATTATCTTGTGAATAAGGGAGTGGCTGGAGGATGAGTGATGGTGAAAATGGTGGGAATTACATGAGTAATGTGAGCTGAGCTGGCCAGGTGATGAGAAAGCATCTCTGCAATATGCAGGGAGAAGTTATGCAGAAAGACCAACCTGCATAACTCAATTGGAGTAACATTTGAATAAATTAGGAGGATTTTGCTTCAGTTTCTGATATGTAACTTTCATGCCCTGGGAAGTTATAGTCTCTCATCTTAAGGCTCAAACCCAGCTGACATTCCTGGAGTTATGTGGCTCTGCCATTCCACTGTGCTCAATTGTTTATAGGGAACACGATATGAGGAAACAGGAAACTGTCAGCTGGCTTCAAGGATTACATATCAGTACCTCAGCTAGGCTTCTTTTCATTTCTTAAAACGATTTAAAGTGAGAAGGAAACAGTGTAGACAGCTCTGTATTATATCACTATATGGGGACAGGGTTCAGTTTAGTTATTGTGGAAGAGATTGTTCTGTATTCAAGGCGAGCTGTCCAAGCCATCTTCTATAATCTCCTTTAATTTGTTGATGTTGAATGTTGAGTCCTAGTGATGAGGAAAGGTACTAAGACACTAAGCCTTGCTACTCTAGGCTGCCTTAAGGGAAACAAGACCTTTCATAGAATCAAGCACTTTGCAGTCAGGTATTTTTGCATGTCTTCCACATGTTTTCTGGGTACTAGGTCCTTTTTGCATTGGGCAACTGGAGAAACATCTCATATTCGCTCCCAATCATAAGTCATTACATGTCTGTTGCTTAGACTTTTAGACCAGATAGTGAAACCTGGGATGGTTGAACCACTGATAAATATATATTGAGCGCCTATGAGTCATCAGTAAAACTCTCATTCTGAAGGGAACTTAGTTTTTTGTGACCGTGGCTTCATTCCTTAGCTACAAAATATTATTAAAACCAAATAAAAGAAGGCTGGGGATATAGCTCAGCTGCACAACACTTGCCTGGCAAGTGTAAGATCCTGAGTTCAATTGCCGTACCATAATAAATAAATAAATAAATAAATCTTAACAAAAAATAAAATAAAAAAACCAGAGTCACAATCACAGGAAAATAGAGTTCAGAGAAGGGTCTCTGAAGGCTTGGCCTTTTGAGACATAGGTCAGACTGCTGCTGAGGCCCAGCCAGATTTTGTGGGCTCTCTTAGGGATTGTCATTGCTGGAGATTTTGAACATTATGAATTTGTTAGGCTTTGGCATAGAGGATAAGTTTTCTAATTTTGAAGCTAAGTGCACTCAATCATCCAATATACATTTAAGAGCTCTTTCTATATCTATGAATGGGTGGTAGATATAGAACAAGAGCACAAATTTGAAACAAAGCTGAAGGGCACTGAGTAGTACCTCTCCTAGAGCTCACATTGAATCCAATCAGTTTATCAACCATCTAAAATTCTACCCTAGATGTTTGATAAATATATGTTTATGGGTGGTTGGAAGGGTAAGAGATCACTCCCTTCAGCAATGGTCATGAAGCTTCTTAGAAAAAGAGGTCTCCTAACTTGGCCTTGAAGTATAGAGGGGCCAGTGACAAGCAGACATGAGTAGGGCAGCTTGCTTTCCTCTCTACAGTCTGGGTTGAGAACTCAGCTCTTTAAGGTGTATATATTTTAATGGAGATTTATTTTCTGCATTGTTAAAGCTTAATGGCTCCTTCAAATCATACTGACACAAAGGAAAGGCAGAGCAGTTCACCAAACAGCAGATTTTGCCATGAGCAAAGGCACTTTTCCATGCGTGGAGCTGAACCCCACTGTTTCCCATAAGAGTGTGTGCTGGCTTTGTAAATCAAATGGAAGTCCTTAAACAAAGCACTTCCTTTCCAGCAAAGGAGTAACTAAGGGCTGAGTTATCTCAGGACAACACCTGAAGGTAGGGCACACTAATGGCAGGTATCACTCAAAGTGAGCACCTTAAGGCCAATGTGGATCTTAATTACTTCTGTGTTTTTAGTCCCTTGCCCAATACACTATGGTGTATGTGCTTGCTTACATTCTTAGTTGTGAAGGAGGAATGAACAGATTGACTAATGGAAGATGAATGAATAGTGAATGATTACTTTTCCATGTGTTGCTGCTGAGTGATACATATATTACAGGACTCTTTGAATGTTCAGTCCATCATCTGTCGGGCAGATGTGGATGAAACAGTACTTTTCAAATGATATGCAATGTTGTAGGATCATATCATGAATGGCATGGGGAATATGTAAGAAGTCATGAAAGACTGTAATGCAAGATGGTCTGAAGGTTGAGGATCCTTAGTTTGTGAATGGGAACACTAAAGTCAAGGGATGTGCCCAAGGTAGCCTGTGACTCCTCTCCCAGAAATTTACTTAGGAAACTGAATACTTGCCCTCTTGGACTTTCATTTGTTGATGTGTAACCTCTGCATCCTTTTTGGTTAAAAACCAGTGGGTCTGAAGCTTTGTGCAGTATGGGCCTCTCACTGTCATTAGTTTATTAGAACTTATAAAACAAAACAATACAAACATGTGATCTTGAGAGCTCAAGTGTGCTCCCTGTAAAATACCATTGGCAAAAGTGTGAGGATTTAGAAATCCAAACTACCCTCACCTGCAGCAGTGACTTTAAGGGTTTACTCTTTCATCCCTGGGACTATTAGAAGGAAGAGATATGGGTCTCAGTAGGAACATTCTCATTTCTGAGACTGCTTAGATTTGACTTGGGAGAGCTGGGGGTCAGGGAGAAGAAAAGGAGGCAGCATTGATGTTCTGAAGAATCCTCCAGCACCTCTCCAGTTCAGTTCCAATCTGGGTAGTTACGTTTTCCCTATTCAGAATACTTCCTATTATTTGCATAGACAGAGGAGGCAGAGACACTGCAGGTTCCCAGCAAGCCCAAGTTCTTTGCTGTCTTAGCTCCTCTTTGGAAGACCTGATTTGGTGGATTGTTCTGTATAGTTAGGTTTTAATGTGTCTGTGGGCTTTTGATTAGGAATGAGATGGTGCAGAGGAAAGAAAAGAGAAGATCACAAAGAGAGGTGGGTGACAGTCCTACACCAAGTGTGCCATGTGGAATGGGACACATCCTGTTGTACAACCTCTATTCCCTACATGAAATGGGATGTTGACTCAAACCAGTGGTTTCTACACCATTTAAAATAGCACCTAGGAAAGTTTTAGGAAATGTTTCAAAATTTTTTAAAGAAAGTCAATAGTTAGCTAGAGCTCTTCTTAATCTGTGGTGCCAGTTTCTTGGGAAACCCTCAGGCCAGTTCTATAGATGTCCTTTGATTACACAAAAACTTGTCATGGTCATTGAAGGCAGATGGGCTGGATTCAAATAATAGTTCTGCTACCTATGACCTTGAAAAGGTTAGTTAATTTCTTTCTCCCTTCGTTTCTTCATGTATGAAAATGGTTTATAATATATCTGTTTAAAGATACTATTGTGAAGATTAAATGAATTAACATATCTAAAGCACTTACAACAGTAATAACAATGGGTACTATTTTCATGCCGGATACTATTTTATGTGCTTTACTTACAATCATGCATTTAAGCCTCACAGCATTCCTAAAAGACAGGTACAAATGCTGTTCTCAGGGACAGAGAGGGTCTAAAAGTCGCAGAGCAAGCAAGCAGCAGAATGGTTCTTAAATCCAGGCACTGTGGTGCCAAGCTTGGTGTCTTGATTATAATGCTGATCCAGTTGGCCACATCTGGTAGTAATCACTCACTATTATTAAAAGTCTTCTTCAACACTGACTTTCTAGGATTCTCTGCCACTGAAATAGGATTACAGATGAGAAGCTCACCGGATGGTGGTATCTGTCACCTGATAGATGAATCAAAGAATCTAAGTTCTGTGCCCCTTCTCATCTGCACTCACTGTACTCATATGAGTGTTCATCCCGGTCACAGACAATCATACCATGCTTTTTTCAAGGAATGTGTATTGATAATATTTTTAAAATACTGTTTTTAGATATATTCACCTAGGAGCCACTTTTTCCTCACCTACCTCTCTTTTTTTCCCACTTCTCCTTTTGTCTCGAGACTTTGAAAGGTCACACAAGGTCTTCATAACATCCAATACATTCCCCTTGAGGACTGTGCTCACAGACCATACCTTCTATATATGTACCTCTTCAGACAAGCACAGGGATGTCCCATACTAGATATGCAAGGAGAGTTTACTGAGTGATTGAAGACAGGGTTAAGCTAATGAAATAGGTGCTGGCTTTAGGTCCAGTGTAAGTGAACTGTGAGAGGTAATTATGGAAACCCAAGAATCAGGCGGAGGCTCTGACTGGATGTGATAGCCCAGGCATTCAGGTTGCTCTGGGAGGAAGGATAGGTGGCCCAACCAGAAGAGGGCACCAGAACAAGGCTGTATGTAGAACCAGAACCAGTGAGTCATGAGGAACTGGGGTGATAACTGAGGTAATAGGGACAGAGATAGAGTGTGAGCCTGGGCCCCTTTGGAAGAAGGCAAAAGCTTAGGTAGAGAGAATGCAGGAGCAGAAGAACTGGGAAGTAGAGCCCTAGACTTTCTCATCTCTGAACCCAAGGTGACTCCTCTGCCACCACAGCAGACATGGCAATATTCATAGGATGGGATAAGAGTAGAAATAGGGGGAGAGCAAGGGAGAACTGCAGGCTCTCTAAGAGATGGGAGGGAAGGGTCGCTCAGGATGAAGTCTCGGGCACTGGGGACCAGTTTGCTATGAGCATGTGTTTTGTGACCTCTGTCCTATCTTGAACACTATCAATGATTCTGTATAGTTAGGGAAGTTTGCATCAGAGAGCAGGCTTTGCTAAGGAGCCTGGGGCTCACCTTGCACGTGCTTGGTCAGCAAACACTGTACCCACACCTGCCAGGTGCCCAGTCCTGTGCCAGGGGTAAAGTACACCCTACAAGGATGTGAGATGGAAGGGCCACAGGGCTGACACTGAGGCCAGGAACAGGCCTCTGTCTTTCCTTATCAGCATCTGGCTATGAGGTGTACTCTTCTTGTTCATCAGCCAGAGACCAGTGGCTGGTGAGGGTGTTATTGGGTGGAGTGTGGTGGGCAGCCTCTCTTCCAGTCTCAGAGTCTCAGAATTACCCATTTTCTATGGTGTTGCTCTCTTTCTGAAAGACCACTGTGTCCTGGACTTGGCCTGTACTGCCCTTTCTTGACTCTTGTGATGTGGCTCCCTCAGTACAGATTTGTGGCCCCAACTCTGTGTCCCAGTGCTCCTGGCTCCCCACTGAGCATTGGAGCTCCCAGGGAACCAATTGGCCCTAGAGGGGCATGAGCAGCATCAGCCCAGCACCTGCTCCTGGAGGAGCAGAGAATGTGTCCATATGTGAATGTTCCCCACTGTCCTGTCTCTTTGCTCAGTCTCGCAAACGGCCTCTCTTCCTACAATCAGCAGTGGAGGAAAATAACAGGGGGTAACACATGCTTTCCTCTCAGAGGCCCTGATGTCAGCACCGCAGTGGTTGTCTGAATGGCGTTCGTGTTTGGCTGGTGTGTATGTGGCATGTCGCTGTGCGCGTGCATGCCTGTACTTTCTGCAAGATCCCACCATTCAATCTGTTTATTTCCCTTTTATGAGTACTTTCTCTCCATCTGTAAAGCACCAGGATGGGCCTGGCATTCCAGGCACTGCTTGCAAGTGGTTCTCCAAGCCTCAGAGCCGGCCTCTGCTGTCCCCATGCAGTGCGAGTAATGGGTCCTCCCAGGGACAATTTGCATAAAGGATAAATAAGAGAAACACAATGTGAAGTTTATTCATTTTTAAATCCTGCAGCGTTTGTGATTGAAGGCCCAAGCTCAGATGTTTACCGGATGCGTCCCATTAAGACTTGGGGCTTGTCTAATGCCTGTTCCGCTCCTGCAGGAGGGGGGTAATGTGCACTCCTCCTCCACACTGGAGGGTCGTTTCCACAGCCTCCTGCATGACAAGGGACGTAAACAGCGGGCTGTGTTCCCTTCCATCAGGCCCCCTCACTTTAATTTGCTGTAACAGAGCCAGCACATTAAATACACAACATATTGATGTTCTTGAGAACCCTGGAGGGTCTTTACCCTTCCTTGTCAGAGGAGCCTGGCATGCCGGGAGGGAGAGGAGATATGCTTGGCACACATGCAGAGTGGCGCCTCAGGCAGGTCACAACCAATTGTCTGCCAAAAGCTGGGTCTTCCCAAAGGACAGAGGGTGGGGCATGGGGCGGAGGTGCCACTGGGCATATCACATAGCCAAGAAGGAATATGTTGACAAGGAGGGTACTCTCAACTCCAGGGACCTTTAGACTCAGCAGTGGTTGATGTATGAATGACAAGGAATGGAAGGAAGAAACAGAGGAAGAAGGGAGGAGGACAGGTGCCATCTAGCAACAGTGTTTGCCTGGGCCTGGCCATCTCAGACCACTGTCAAGTAGCACATTCCCAACACAGCACAAGAACTAGAGAAAGCCGGATAGGGCTATAACTTTTGGCATCTATCTGTTCAAAATGCCCTGGGCTTCAGGAATCTGGCAATGTAGATCTGGCTGTCACACTGTACATATTTTCTACAACAAGTGATGCAAGAAGAATAGAAGCATCTCCTCCAGCAAATTCACCACTTCTCTAACAGCGTGTCTCCCAGGGCTGGAGGAAACAGAGCAGAGATAAGAAACAAAATGGTTGGCACAGCCTGGAAGAACAGGGCCCCTGAAGAGTGAGATCCCCTAGACATCATGGTACATTCTTTTCTTAAGATGGCAAAGAGCTCCAAAACCCTATGGTAAGAATGTCTCTCTTTTCCTTGAAAAGATTAACGTGGCCTTCTCTTAACAAATGCACCCTTCTAAAATTCGCTGCCACTGATATGGCAGCTATCATGTGCCACTTTGCATGTGTTGCTACTTTTCTTCACAATTCAAAGAAGTTGTTATTATCAGGAGTCTGAAAACTCAGAGAATTTAAATAAACTTCAGAAGCCACAAAGCTAATAACTGACTGGATTCTAACTCAAACTCATTCCTGCATCTGATGGTAGTGATTGTGTTGTTGATGGCCATAACGAGGGTGGTGGTGATGATAGCTGTGATGATGGTGGTTGTGATAGTTTGCGTTGTGGTAATAGTGTTGGTTGGGATGGTGATTAGTTGGTGGTGGTGAAGTTGGTGGTGGTAGTATGGATAGTAGTTGTGATGGTGGTGATAGTGGTAGTGGTAGTTTTGTCTGTGGTGTTGGTGTTGATAAGGGTGATTACTGCAGCTCTGGTGGAGGTGGTGGTGATGATGCTGTAGTTGTGGTGGTGGCGGTAACAGTGGTAGTGGCAGTAGTTTTAGAGATGGTTGGAGTAGTTTCAGTGCTGGCACTGGTACTGATAATGGTTGCAGCAATTATGTGAATCTGCATGGAGAAAACATTAATAAAGGCTTTAAACTTTGCACCTGGGCTCTCAGGAATGAGCAGGTTACCCATTCTGAGTTGGGAGAGAGTTGGAAAGTCTGAAATGGTCCTGGAATACAAGACAGCTGAGCAGGACAGGCACTTGGGGTGGAGTCTGTGAAGTGCCACTAGGAGCTTTCAGGCTCTGTGAGCAATGTCTGGCCAGGTGGGGGATTTGAGAAGCAATAGGGAATACCTCTGCCTCCTGAGCCTGGCCTCACCCGTGGTTGCAATGTCATCCTGTCAGCTAATGCTTCCTGAAAATGTCTGTTAGCTTCTTTTCTTAGGTGGTTAAGAATTTCATTTTCTCTGTTTGAAATGCAAATTTTCTACTCTTAAAAATTCTTTAGGGGGATTGATGACACTAAAAGGCTCTTAGCAAATGTTCAGTCCCTGATCAGAATCCATGTCAATTCTGATTAGGAAGAAGTCCTAAAGCCCCTGGTTTTAACAATCCCTTCCAGCTCTCCAAGGAAAGACTGCAAATTAAGTCCTGCCCACCTGACAGCCAGTGAGATCAAGAAGTGGATTGGGGACAGAGGAAAGGGAAAAGGTGAAGACAGTGCTGATGGTGGGGGAGTGGGTCTTAAGGGCACATGTCATCTGCTCATGTGAGGCAACTGGGGGACTGTTGAACTTCAAAACACACCAGTAGGCTGGGGATGTAGCTTAGTGGCATAAGTGACTGCCTGGCAAGCACTAGATTGTGAGTTCGATCCCCAGTACCAAAAAAAAAAAAAAAAAACCCAAAACCCCACTGGTATCCATGGTGAATTATCTGATCCATTACCTTCATTTCTCTATCTCATTGCCTTGAAAGGACAAGGTCATTGTCATCAGACCTGCAGTGAGAAAAGCAGCCTACTTCCTGTAATCAGCGATATATAATAATAATAATCACATATTTGGTACAAACTAAAATCAGCTACTCAATATAGTACACTATCACTCTCACAGTAATACTTTGATTTGGTTAACTTCACACTTTTAAGAACCTTGAAAATAAGGTATTATTATTTTTTACATTTTATGATTTGGAAACTAAGAGTCAAAGCTTGTCTGAGGTAAGCCAGCTAATATGCATTGAAGCCAGAATTGGAAACTAATCAATTTTATATATTTATTCACCAACTAACTATTAATCTCCTCCTCTGTTTTAGGAACTCTGATAGGCACTGATGTGTGCCTATCACTGTCTGTGATGGACAAGAACAGATTTCACCTAAACTCACAGTTCCTATAATTTAGGGAGACTTCAGGATTTCTAGCTTCCTTTTCTTGTCACAATATGTCCTCATAACAGCAAAAAGTAACAGGTAAAAATCTGACAGAAAGTAAAGCAATAGGATTGTTCATTTCAGCCCCCAAAACACTCACATGCTAGATATTTGGGGACGTCAACACCAGAAGCCTCAAGAAGCTTATTGATTGTTTTTTTGGGTTTTTTTTTTTGACCCAGCATATTAACACACAGTCACAATGGTGATAATGCAGCAAGAAAAGGTTAAATTATGCTTCAAAAATATTATTTGTAGACAAGGAAATACATAATAAGTTTTGAAGACTCTTATCAGTTATTATGAAGGTATTACAGTCAAAATATCAGTCCTTGAGCAAACTCATTTGTAGGGGTCACTTTGTCCTTGGAAATGTGGATACATGGGACATTGCTGTATGATTAGGTTCACCCCCTCCTGAGGCACCCTCACGGTGGGAAATGATGCAGTCAGTTTGGCAGATGTATATGGGTGCCCCAGCATTCCTCTCTCTAGTACAATGGTGCCCATCCCTCCAGAGCCACACTTGGAGAGCATGAAGGTCACACAGTGGAGCGGGCTGTTAAGCTCCACTCCTCCTGTTTCTTGGTGTCCACAGCCTACATTAGCTTGCGATGGGAAACAGAGGAAGTGCAATGAACTATCTGATGAGGGGCTCAGAAGGAGGCCATTCATCTTCCCCTGATAAAAAGGTGTCTTTAACTTTCTATCCAGGATAACTCATTAGTCTTTGCATGAGATGAGAGCTTCATTAAAAATACAGTTCCAATTAATTCTGCATGTATGGTTTCCTAAGCCTGAACCAGGCTGTTTTGGGCTTTTCACGGACAAGGTAATGCTAGCAATGGTCATTCACTGACAACCCTACTAATTGCTGGTCTCTTGTGTTGGGGGAGTTGTACATGCTTTCATGCTGAGGGCCAGAAAAGGGGGTTATGGTTGATTTAAGTATTAAGAAAATAAAAAAGGAGGAACCAAGGTATACAGGTACAGATTCTCTATGATGAATGAGATCATTATGTATATCTAAATCTTGAGAAAATAGAAGCATTTGCTAAGGATGCACATTGGTGTATTGTTAGGGTGGCTTCTTGGAGTCCAATCCTGATTCTGTAAGGTTTCTAGAGCCACTGTCTTTATTGGAATCACTGGGAATGGGAAGCAGGGTTTCCCATAAAGCTGTCTATATGGATATCAGCTCAGAATGTGTGAGGTGAGACTCCTAGGAAGGATCCATTGACCCTATGATTCTCCTTTCCACAGTCATTTACTAATTATAGGCATTAAATTCCCTGCATTGTTTCATAAAGTGTGGGCAGGTCAACCAGTGATGACTCAAGTTAACATCTCTCAGACACTCTGCATCCTCAATATTAGCCAATAGTGATACAAGTTAACACTTGTTATGGACTTCATATCTTTCATTAAACCTCTGGGAGAAGGAGACACATTAGAATGGAGGTGAGGGGCAAGAGGAATTGGCACAAGACCCCAACAAAATCTCTACAGGAAACACACTGATGTTTTAGAGCAGCATCTCTCAAATGTTTTGCACTACAATGAGCTCTCCATAACAGCAGGTGTTTAAGAAGATGGAATCACCCACCCTGTTTAGAGAGACTATCTGTGCTAAATGATTCTTTGAATACATGACCTTCAAGACCCATGACTCTCTCAGTACATTTTAAGTATATTTGTGTACATATATTTGAGAGATAAGAAGACAGAGTCAAGGAATGAAAGCACGTGTGATGGCTATGATTTATCAACCAACATTTGAAGGTGTGCATTTCCAACTTGCTTTTCAAGAGTCAGGATTCCTGGTTTCTAGTCTGAGTTCTGTTTCTAATTAACCACATAACCTTATACAAATATTCCCCCCTCCCTGATCCTTGGCATCCTTGTCTTTAAAATAGAGACAGTAATGATTTTTTTAGTGTTACTAGATTGTTGGGCTCATGGGCCACTTGATGTAGAGAATGAAGGCCATTTGCTTCCTTAGGTTTTCAGAGGTCCAGATGGGTGAAGAAATTACATAGACATAGACCTTCTGCAGGAGTGTGATCAAGAAAGGGGAACAATGAACAAAGTTTCTATATTATGACTGACTATAAGGTCCCTTCTAGACTTAAAGATCTATGCTGCTGAGATGATAGGGCACTACAGCGGTCTTGCAATGTTGTGAATTTCTTTGCCTTGTATTTGCCACCTGTTACTAAGGTACCTTTATAGAATTATTGTGCTTCTTAAGACAAGATCATGGGCTCAGCTTACCTCACAGAGTGCATTAAGGAGCCAAATGAAATTGGGTATTTGAAAGTGCTTTGAAAAGTATAAAACACTATGCAAATGCAACACTGATGTTTGGTTTTGATTTCCGGAGCAGTTTTCTGGTCTGAGTTTAATCTCTGGAGTAGTTTTTTGGTTGATTAAAAAAGATGAAATACTTCCAAAACTATTTTTTTCACCTGGTCTTTGCATGCCTCTCAGATCACACAGACCATATTTGCTCAATCAGAAGTTCTTAGACTTGAGTGTGCATTAGAATTGGTGTGCTTGGACAGGGGATATAGCTCAGTGGCACAGTGCCTGCCTGACAAACACAAGGTACAAAACAACAACAACAACAACAAAAAAGTGTGCCTTGCAAAACAGATTACTGAGTGGTCCTTATCCTCAGCTTTTGGTGTGGATCTAGGTAGGCCTGAGAGTTTGCATTACTGGCTTCTCAGGTGAGGCCATTTCTCTTGGTCCCGAGACGATGCTTTGAAAACTACTGGTCTAATTCTTTGATGCATTTAATATTTATGTAGATTTTTCAAAATTTGATTATCTTCAAGACATGCTCATGTAAAGTGGGCATAAGGTCAGGGGATATTCAGGGTATTTTGTAAATACATAGACAAGGGCCTGGAACTGATGATGTACTAAAGGCCTCACAACCAATCTGGTAGTCAAGTAGGAATTTACCCAGGATTTTTCTAAATTTCCTTTTTAGTGATCTTCTCATTGGGCTGGACTGCCCCCTACTGGCCAGTTGGTCATGGCCACTAGCCCCAGAGCTCAGGCTGGTGACAAGTTGCAAGGCTGCAGAGTTCAGCATTGTGAGCATCATCTGGTGGCTGGAGCTTCTGAGGTACCTGTTTGTTTGATGGAAGGTGTGTCTGTTAAGAATGAATTCTCACCATCTCAGATTCCTGGTGGGAACTGAGCCATCTCATCTTCCCCCTTTGCTAAGCACTATACTAGGCACTTTGTCTGATGTTCAGGGAAGAAGTAGGGCTTCCTTGGACCACAATTTAAGGGGCTCCTCTGCCTTCTTCTTGGCCTGCACAGCTAAGTTTTAGGCCAGAATACTGCTGGACCAGTTTGCTGCTGTTGCCCCTTCCCTGATATTTAATCAAGACTCCCCACCCTCCTCACCTCTGACATCTAACTAAGCTCCTCTTAGTAATTTTCTGTCCTTTCCTCGCTGTGTCCTTGGCTGTACATCTTCACTGGTCACTGTATGTGGGTTTGAGTTCTGTCTCTCCCCTATTTCAGTATCCTTGAATAAAATCTCTCTTGCCATTTCTGAAAAGTAGTCAGCAAATCATTTTTCTTTGATGACAGCAATGTACTTGATTCTTCTCCGTTAGTGCTAGCTGGTGTTCTCAACACTGTGCTTAAGTTGGGTGCTGTGGTGATTGCCTGTAATCACAGCTACTTGAGAGGTTGAATCAGGAGGATCACAGCCCCAATGCCAGCCTGGGCAACTTAGCTAGACCCTGTCTTGAAAAGAATAAATCAATTAAAAACTTTTTAAAATTATCCATAAAATGGCTTATAGACCTAGCCTGTGATCCCTCAATCACTGAAATGATAATTTATTCCCAGATGTCTAAAACTGCCTTTTGTCTGTAGGCTCTGGGAAGGGGCTAGTGAGACTTTGACCCATTTATCCACTTTCCACCCTGTATAGATATCCCAACTCTATTTTTCCTCCTGAGATCCAGGGTCTTTTATGGGTCCCAAGTGAGGCCAGATCTGATTCTAGAGAGGCACTGGCAGCACAGAGACCTTGGTAGAGGTGAGTTGGAATGGGATGGAGTCTTTCTAAAGTGTGTGCTATGAAGGATAGGTGATATCAGTTATGAAAACCTACTAGTGAGATATAAATGCCAGTTACAAGCACTGTTTGCTCTGGGAAGCTCCAGAGACAGGCTGGATCTCTTGGCTGTGTTTTTTTCATCCCCTCCCCTTCCTCCCCAGATTCACAGTGGTCTTCTTGGGCCTGAGAAGGTTTCTCTGCTCTGGTTATTATGGCGGCAGCTGCTTTGGATGCCTGTGTGTGTGTGTGTGTGTGTGTGTGCGCGCGCGCGCGCGCGCCCACGTGTGAGTGCGTGTGTATGAAAGCGTGTGTGCGTTTTCTCCAGAGTGACTGGTTTGTGCTGTCATCAGCCGTTGTTTTGGTAAATGGCGAGTTAAACAGATATATCCAAGCGTAAAATCTAAAAAATGTTCCCTCTGGGCGCCCGGGGGGTGTTGTTTGAAATCAACTACATATCAATTGAGCGGCGGCGAGCGGATCCGATGATAAATTCCAGTCCACAGACGCCTTATAAATTACATTTTTTTGTTCGCGATCTTGCCTCATCTCAGCCCCCCCAGAGGCCCTTAGACTGAGAACTATGATTGTGTTGGAGGAACGTTTGCTCAGCTTGAGAAAGGCCATTAGCATTGCATGTGCCAGTCCGTCCCTGCGCTCCCCCACCTCCCCCGGCCCCCACACCCGCCCCTTTAACAAAATACAATATGTGCCTGGTAATTTTTCTGTTCATTATCTCATTGTTTTCTGTAAGTACAAGGTTAGATTGAATTACTGCGGGCTCCGCTGTCTATTTGTAATTCTCCTTCCATGCCGAGCTGCTAATGAATGGGCAATTTAGTCAATTCTTTGTAACGGCTTCTTCTGTGCGTCAGCCACTTAATTACTCTGAGCCTTTCTCACTGCTGCTTTATTGCACGGAAAGTCGAGGCTGCTTGGAGGGCTTGGCACGGGATCTCCAGCTCCCAAAAAGGGGGGGGGGGAATTATCACAGGCAACAAGGATTGTGCATCCTGACGATTTCTGCAGCGGCTGGAGTAACAGGCTTCAGCCTGCACAGCCCCCTTTCTATTTGATCGCAGGAGTTTATCTTCCTTCTTTGCTGTGACAGTTGAGCTTAACCCTGACTGTGGCAGTCACGGTCTTCAGGACAGCAGGAAAGTGCAGAGAACAGTCTTCCAGGGGGCAGTTCTGGGTTTTAAAACATCGTTATTATTATTAGCCTTATTAGTTTGCTACTTATCCAGTTGTATCCTCAAGTGCCATCCTGGGACATCTAGTATTTTCTCTTTGCCTGCATGCAAAGTACCTCACCCTGGTATCATAGAGGAACAAGGCATGCATTTATTACCCTCATCTAACAAAGGGGATAACTACTTCTGGTCATATGAAGGGATTTGTAGAGTCAATGAGCCAGGAACGGCTGAACAGGGGCTAGGGCCAAGGCTACTGGAGGCCCCTGTCTTTTTCCCACCCTTCCTTATTGCCCAAGGAGACACATCAGCATATTGTCTCCTTGCTGGGCTGAAGTTTTCTAGAACATAGGCATATGAGGAGGTTGCTCTTAAAGGGCCAAAATAATTCTGGAATGGGAGCATATGTTCTGGCATTTACTGGGAGGCTGAAAACCCCAAGAATCTGGGAACTTGCTAAGAAGAACAACAGTTTACAGAGCTACACCTCTGCACACTTCTGTGCTACCAGGTCATTTCTTTGCACCACAGAGTTAAGATGCATGTGTAATTTGAGAGTGAAAGGAGACACAGGATTGCCAAGCCCAGATTCCAGGAGCAAACAGGTTGTGTGGTCATCCATCAGGGTGATGGTAGATGGACAAATGCTGTGCCCACACCCAGTCTTCATAGTGTCCCCTGGAATGGCACTAGAGAGGAATTCACCAGTGTGACATGATCCACCCCGTTTACAAGCATTCCCCATCACTGTGCATTGCAGTGCTGTCCATGAACAACAGAGATCTTTGCCTGTGCCTAGAAAGCAGTGAATTCAGCAACACCAAGGGAGCATGGTGAGGGAGTGCAGGCATAAGGATGGAGAGAAGATTTTCTGGTATTGTGATCTGATTGCGTTAGAAGATAAGAGGTAGAAAGGTCTCTGACTGTTGCCAATTGCCCCAAACAGGTCCCTGAAAGTGGCTGGCCCTTGCTTAAGAAGCTGTTCTCCTTGTGGCTCTGGCTTACTTCCACTCTCCCTCTGGCTGTCAGCTTGGATGTTGCCTGCTCCAGGAAGCCTGTCTGGATCTCTGAGATGACATTAGAGCCCTTGTTATTCTATTTCATGGCATCCTGAGCTGTTCCTCTTCATTACTTACCACAGTTATAATTAAATTACTTGTGTAATTTTGTGTTCACTATCTCTTTCCCCTTCACCCACTCAGCCCTGATTACTCTGTCTATAAATGCTGGCTTAATACTGGGCCACATTTAATGGCACTAAGTGCCAGACACTATTCTAAATGGTTTACAAAGTTTATTCATGAAACCTCACAACAGTTCTATGCGACTAGATAGCAGTATTATCCCTGTTTTATAGATGAGGGAAACTGAGCCAAGGGAAGTTAAATAATTTGTCATGGGGGTGGCAAGATTTGAATCCAGACAGTCTGGATCTCCAGGTTGACAAAAGCATAGAATGTAGACACAGAAGATGTTGCCCCAGATCTGGTTTTTTAAAGAGTGTGCCCTTGGCCAAGTCATGGTCCTCTAGGCCATGCTTTGCCTACCTGCATATTAAAGGTACAGCAGACCTCATATATCTCACCATTATGTCTTCATTGGCAGGTGAGATGGTGTTATGTACTAGTGTTTAAAATACCAGGGGTCTCTGAAAATGACAAATATGACTGTTGGTTGAAGGAAGTTTTATCACTTACCTTCCTTTCAGCCTTGCTAGTACCCCAGTTACCCCCCCACACACTGTCATTCCTACATTCATACCTTTATTCATAAGCCCTGGGTTGGGATGCCCACTTCCTTCTCCCCCACTGGCATCAAGGACCAAGTGTGGACCCTGGCACATACAGATCTAGAAAAGCTTGTGATATTGAACAGGCTGGACACCCTCCTGGGTCTAGCTCTAGCTACTTCTGCTAGAAGTCTTCCTGGGTTGCACCAGCCCTTTCTAATCTCCATTTTCTCCATGCTCAATGGAGCTCACATAATCTGCAATGCATCATATAACACTTGATTCTATCCTGGTTGCACCTGTTTTTCCCGTCAAATTGCAGGGTTGTGAAATCAGTTTAGTGGGCTGTGATTAGGAGAAGTGGGGAGAGAAGCATATACTAGAATATACTAGGATACACTGTGTTTGAAAAGGTGAGGGAATTTGGTTTCCTGTAGGTCCACGCATATGTGCATGTGTACATACAGTACACATATACATACGCATGCGTGCATATCCAGATCACAGTGAGATGTGTGTCTTCATCTGAGGCTTAGTCCAGAAGGGTTGACTAATTCTGCTTGAATGTCGTGCTTGTGTAAGCTGGTTGTCAGGAGCCTAGTCTGCTCCTTTTACGTAGTGATTGCTCACCCTTAGTATTTTCCTTGCCTGATCTAGCAGATTTGGGTTCAACAAGGTGTCATCTCTACAGTTCACCTGCCTGTGTCTCTAGAGGGACAAAGAGTTTTAAGAGCCATGGTCCCCTAGGGATGGCCTCTCCCTGCCTATTTGGTTGATGAGGCCTGTGCTCCATCTCTGGTATTTGCTCTCTTCCAGTAGTTTTGCACCTCTCCTTGGGGCTTCTGGGTGTCCTGATATGGGTGTTGCTTCTGGAAGGGCAGGACAAGCTACTTTTACTTTTCTCCCAGGGAAGCACTAGGTGATATTTTAAGGTTTATTATATTTGACCACCTAGAGTTCAGGTTCCTCATCCAATAAGTGCATTCTCATAGGATTTTAGTGAGAATCCAGAACATATATGACAGGCTTGGCACAAAGAAAGCACTCAGGATACCCTCCTCACCTATACCCTACTCTCTTTTACTCCCTCCTAGCAGTAGATGGTGGGGTGGGAGTGGCTGAGGGTTTATATGAGGGTGGAGCTCTACCATCACTGCCTTCTGGGTCCCATGCTAGCTCTATGTGTGCCCAGTACCCTCCTGAAGACAGACTGTGCGCTCTGCACTGTTCTGGGGAGTGACGCAGGGGGTCACCACCTCTAAGCATTGATTCATTTTGGATTTCTCAGGAAGCAGCATGGGGCGCTATCCCAAGTCAGAGGCAAGCAATGGCCTATCCATGAACTGTTCACCATTTAAGCAGACTCCCAAACTCACAAATGTCTGAGCCCAGGAATAAGGAGGATAATGCCTTAGAACAAATCACATTTCCACTAACTTGATAGTTAAAGAGCTGACTCCTGCTTGTGAGTTCAGATTACCAGGAGAATCAGGTGAGCTGGCTCCTTTCCTAGTGGGACTGAGAGTGGAGAATTTGCCTGGAATCCAGCTTTCCCAATCCAGCGTGGAGCATGGAGAGCAGCTGTGGCTCACTGACCAGGAGCCCTGGGTTGTGTGACATGGGTCAGGTCTTTGTTCCTTCCTAGACTCCAGGGTCCTCTTAAAAGACCCCTGGGGTTTACTTCAGTGTTGACTCTATGATTCCAGATATTAATGCTGGCATTGAGCTCATGCAAAGGTAAGGGTCTCCAATATGCTCTTAAGAAGAATTTCAGACACAGGTTGGCATTGGCTGCAGGCGGGCAGGTCACTTCCTCAACCTATGTCTAGAGATAGACGGGTCATTATGTTTCTAAAAGAGAGACTCAAAGATGTTGCCACTCACTCAGCAACCTTGATTAAAGCCCAAGTCTGTTTTCTCCTTGCCTTCTGCATGAGACCTCTACTTGTTGAAAAACTACACTGCACTGTGTCTCTTTCAACCCCTCAGCTGCTTGGATCATGTGGGACCCTATGATGCTGTAGCTATTCATTGCAACTTTGTTGATTAAGTGGAAAAAGAGTGGACTTTGTATTTGTTAGAATCTATCTCCTAAGGCCATCTTCAGAATAAAAAGATACTATTCTGATAGCTGGAAGACTTAAAACCTGCATCTCACCCAATCTTCAATTTTCTACCCTTCCCCTTCAACTATTTACAACTTCCACTTTACAGATGGAAAAACTGAGGCCCAGAGATATGACTTAAAATTTTACATATACAAAGCAGAAAGGGATCACAGATTTCTTGTCATCTTTTAGATTCTTCAACATTACTTACGTTTGGGAATAAATTGAAGCCAAGGAATGAGGTGATAATGGCATAAAGCCACACAGTTCAGCAGTTGGGAGGGTAGGGAGATAAGAATCCAGCTCCCAAATTATAGTCCAGGGCAGCTTAAAAATCACAGAACTCAAGCTGCCCTCGTACCTGCTCCAGGTTCCCATGGCAACTATGTGGAGCAAACCATTTTGTTAGGGTAGCATTCTTCATATTGCTTTTCTATTTCTTTAAGGGAAATATACTCTTCATTCTCCTGAAGTAGACTCATTCATGAGAGGAAGAGACTAGGACACCTTCCTAGAATATAGGAATCCAGGCAGGAATCATCCTAGCTGATAACAGCTGGGGAGACCTCTGCATTTGCAAGTGTATCTCAATAAATTAATGACATGGAGACAAGCATTCTGGAATACACTGTCTGGATTTTCTTGACTTATCTTTGCTGCCCCTTTCAGCAAATCTCTTTTGAGTAACAATAGCTTTTAAATGGAAATGTTACCTGAACCTGGCAACATTCCCTTTATTGGATTTGATGTTGCAGAATAGATGGACAGAGCAAACACTGCCATTGTACATATGGGAAATTGAGGCCTAGAGAGGTGGGAGGTCACAGAGCTAGTGTGAAACTTCTTAGCAGGTGAGACTCTTTGTTCCTGAAGACAGACTAAAGAGCAAACAACTGCTATGTGTCAGGCACTCGGTAGACACTCTGGAAACCTCAATAGAGACTCAGCCACTGGTGCTGGAAATAGCAAACAATGAACTAAATGAACAACTAAAATCCCACAGGATGCTTTAATTGCTACGATAGAAGTACTTGTAATAGGTACTTCTAAGGTGGCCACAGATGCATCTCTAAGGGGGTGAAATTTAACCTGACAAATGATAGGAAGGAGCCAAATGGGAAGAATGAGAAGAGGAAATATCTGGAGGAAACAGCATGCTCTGGTGCCCTGAGGTGGAGGAGAAGGGTTTGTGTCCCCAGGGAAGTGCCTGGAGGCCAAGGAGAAGGGAGGGGAGAAGAGGACTGCAAGTGAGCCTGGAGAGTAAGGCAAGGACCAGATTTCAGTCCTTATAGACCATCAAATGCACCTTCATTCCCATACACCCAATCATGTAGGCATTTGAATACATTCCTATGCATGTACCCACATGCACACAAAGGTACTGACATATATAAACAGGCATGGACATGCATATATACACAGGAGCACACACACAGTCTTACAGCACATTGTTATCTGCACTTAAGGATACTTGCATACCTATGTGCACACTGATACCCCTTGCTCTTGTATAACCAAACATGTGAGCATCCATGCACACAACCATGTGTATATGCATACCCTCTTGTATATGTAAGCTTAACATATCTACATGTGTACTGACACATATAAACACCCATGAGCACCATATATATGCACACAAACAAAACCACATATACACAGCTCTCTTACAGTACATTGTCATCTACACTTAACCACACTTATACACTTATTTACACAGAGATGCACACTTTTATGCACCTATATGCCCAGTCATATCTGCACAAAAGCACATAGACACATTTTTCTTGTACATGTGCATGCTGTGTTTCCTAATGCACACATTTTTACATGCACGGACACAGGCTCACTTTCACGTAGGTACTTATACATGCACGTGTACAGCCCACAGTAAGCCCAGCTCAGATGAGCTCTTAGCCACAGATAAACTTCTCTGCTGGTTGGTTATAATCTTTCATTGAAACTGACACATTGATAGCCCCAGTTTTTCTAGGAAGTGACCTTCATGCCGGCTATTGATTTCCAGTGGCTATCAGGCGCCTGCCACTAGAGTGACAGGCCTGGTCGGAGGTCAGCCCTTAAATAAAGCTTCTGAATTACTAAGCGCCAGCCATTCCAATGAAAATGGAAATTGGCAGCCCTGGCTCCCTTTTATGAGGTGGGCTCTTGCTGGTGGGTTTGGGCGCTGAGTGACCACCTCTTGTTCCTGCATCACAGACCCACGATGCTGTGGATGCCCACAGGTGTCTGTTTTTTCACAGCAACTGCTCTGAAAGCTGTGGATGGTGATAGTTGCCAGATCTGAGAATCTCTGCTTTCTACTTTCCAGCAAAGCCTGCGGCTATCCTGGTAAGCCTGGCATTCTGCTAACAGACAACTGCTACAGGTTTGGAGTCCTACAGGAGACTTGCTGATTGGTCTAGGATGGGTGGTGTCACCTCTCTGGGCCTTGGTGACTTCCCTCAGCCTTATCTTATCCAATTTCACAAGGCTATTACCGTCATCAGTGAGCTGATGGTAACAGATGTGTGCTGAGTTATGAATAGCTTGGTGTGAGCAGTGGAAAGAATAGGAAAATGCAATAACAAACCTTCTTTGCTCTGGGCCAACTGTGCAGTCAGAAAAGCATGATAACCATGACACAAAGCCCCAGCAAGACCCAGAACCAAAGAAGAAAAACTGGATTTCAAACTCAGCTCTTTCACTTCTCAGCTGAACAGCCTTGAGAAAATCATTTTCCCTCTCTGAACCACGGTCCCCTCATCTGCAAAGAGGGATCTCAAATTTGACTTACATGAAATGGTGCAATGCTTAACCAATATGGTGGTCATAAAACTCCTGCTCTCTCTTTATGATGCCCAAGAAAGAGCTATTATTTGGGGAACATGCACATCTGCCATAGTCGTATCTTATCTTATCCTCTGCCCAATGCATCTTACAATTAGAGCTCACTAGCAGTTTGCTAAGGAGAGTAATTTTGTCCCTTTCCCCTGAGAGCAATCCAGCAATGTCTGGCACAATTTGTGGTTGTCACATCTGGGACAAGAGTGGCACTGGCATCAAGAATGTAGAAACCAGGGATGCTGTTAAACATCTCACAATGCACAGCTCCACAGCAAAGCAGCATCTCGCCCAAATGTCAATAGTGTCAAGGCTGAAAATCCTAAGTTAGGTCTCCCTTCCTAAGAAATTATTTTCTAGTTCAGTCTTCCCTGTGGTGGCTTAGCACAACATCTCCTGAAACTCTTCCTTTCCCAAACACCACAAAGACTCAGGGCTGCATGAGGAGCTGCTGCCTGCCTCCCCTCACCCCGAGGCCACTCAGCCAGATGGCAAAGGGGTCAGCGGCAACCAAGCATCTAATGACGTGTGACAAGTGTGGCCAGACAGCAGGCCCAGGCTGGGCCCCATCGAGGCCACTCATTGGGCAAGGGGGACTCATAAATAACAGCACAGTGACAGCCCAAGTCTTGCTCAGTGGGAGGAATAGAGCTCCGCCCGGCTCCAGCCCCTGGGGCAGGACTTTATGGGACAAGGCTTCAGCAGGAGGGCTACAGCCGGGAACAGAGATGGGGCTGAGGACCATGCACAGAGAATGTGCTGGCAGGGCATCGAGAGGCCTGACCCTGTCACATCTGTCCTTACAGCTACTTGCTTTGTTGCTTTAGCTCCCTCGTCATTGACTCTAATATCTGACTCCTTGAAATTCATGACTGCAACGCTCTGAGCCAGCCACCACTTGCCATGGGAGTCAGAGTGGTGTGATGATGATCTTGCTGTTGCCCACATTTGAGTTCGAAGCCCTTCAATCTACTATATGCTCTTAAGCCTCCATCTCTTTGCCTGTTAAATGGGGATATGTGAGCAGAAAATATGTTAATTCATGAGAAATTATGTACAAAGCAACAAATTAGTGGAAGGGATGATGATGATGATGATAATGATTATTCAACCATTTGAGAGAGAAGAATTTATATTTGAAAAAAATACCTTCTAATGCCCTAAAAATATTAATCAGTTTTTAGGTTTTTAGGCAGTTCCAAATAGGCTGTTTGCAATAATAATAGTAATAATGATTCCTATATTAAATAGCACTTTTATTTTCACATTTATGTTTCTCAAGCCTCATGTGGCTTAAAATGGAACCTTTTTCCAATGATGCATATTCTTCAAAAATAAAGTGAAAATGATGAGTTGCTGAGATGCAGACCAACCGTGTTTTGCTGTTTAGTGAAGTCCTGGTTCTGGTGTCAGGTTGGGGCTGCAGAACTGAGGCTGATGCCTCTTCAACATACAGCATTTGGGTCTCAGTTTTGTCATTTGCAAAGTGGGGGTGATAATTTTTCCCAACTACCTTAGCGCTGATGTGTGACACCTTGCACCTGGCAGCTCTGTGGTAAGGTTGAAGCATCACCCCATAAGGGAATCTTAGCATCTCTGTCATTATCTTCAGCATCATTGTTAATCATTTCTCATAATGATATTCATAAGATGGAGTTACTCCAAATCACTATTTCTGTGAACAGTTTCTGCTTACTTTCACAAAAATCTCTGCATGCATTTGATGAGGGACCTGATCCTTTGGCCCATTTTTCTTCAAGATAGGCAGGAACTTTAAGATTTCAACAGTGCCCTGCCCCCTTCTTTTATTCCAGGCTAGAAAGCTGGACTCAAGACAGAACCCCCCTCCTGGAGTGGGCCTTACATGTCTTATGTGGAAATGACTCTGTTGGCCCAAGACCTCGGATGCCAGTTTTCAGCCAGGAGCACATTTTTGCAGGGAGGGTTATAAATCAAAACCTGGGTTCTAATGAAACTGCTGACATGACTCTAACTGTAACAGAGAGAGCCCAGGCTCCACTTGTGAGAAATTAGAGGCACAGAGCAAGGGTTTGAGGCAACAGGGCACAGAAGGGATGGTCTCAGTCCTCCCCTTCTTCCCTCTGTCCCCTCTGTCTTTCTCATCCCTCCCACCTTGGCCCCTTTATTCCTTTATGACTGCTGCAGCATCTCTAACAGCTGCCTCACTCCGCGGCACCTCTGGGAATCGGGTCAGTGGTGAAGCTGCAGACCCTACTGTGTGGTGCCCCATTGGACTCCCTCACTGGCTCTCCAAGTCAGCCCTCTGTGGGGAGCACAATGGGGAGGATCTACACTGTCAAAGTCAACAGAGGGTGGTGAAGACAGGATACTGTCCCAATCCTGGTTCACCACTCACTGAATGCAAGCCTGCTGCAAGATATGCAACCTTTCTAAATCTCAGTGCCTCAATCTATAAAATGAGAATAACCTCAGTGCATTCCTGCCAAGGCTGTCCAGAGGATTCACTGAGATAGATGATGCCAGTGTAGCTGTTCTATTCCAGGGAGGTAAAAGGAACAAAAGGACAGCTGTGACTTGAACTGCAAAGGACTTTACTGGCTGCCTGCCAGACACCAACCCATTATCCAGAGTGGATTTATATTGAGCCACTGACAGTTACCCTACAGTTTTTTTCAAAGAGTTGAAAAAGAGCACATCTATCCCAAATATTCACTCACCCTTAGCAAGTCATTCATATGGAAGTTCTTCCAGCCCTTATGATCAGCTTTCCATCACTGTAGCAAAATGCCTGAGAATGATGAGTTAAAGAAGAAAAAGGTTATTTTGGCTCTTGTTTTCAGAGGTTTTAGTCCATGGTTGGCTGGCTCCATTGATTTTAGGTCCGTGGTAAGACAAGAAAGCATAGTAGAGGAAAACATCCTACCTCATGGCAGCCAGAAAACAGATACAGGCAGAGAGCCAGAGAAGAGGGGCCAGAAACCAGTGTACCCTTCGAAGGTGAGCCCCCAGGAACCTACTTCTGGGCCCCGCTTCCTATTAGCTCATTCAGCTATGACCTCATCATTGGATTCAGTCATTGGTAAAGTTAAAACCCTCCATTGCCTCTCTAGTCTGTCTAGGCTCTGGACACTGCTGCATTGAGGATAAAGCCCCTGGTAAATGAGTCTTTGGGGAACACTTCATATTTAAACCACAGCCCTTGGTATGATGCTAGATGCATGAATTGAGCACTCCTTAGGTTACCTCTGGGAGAGAAAAGTTTCACACCCTTAATTCCCTCATTTTGAGAGGCTGAGTTCACAGTGGGTCTCTATGTCTACAAGTGGATGAAGTCACTGAGACTTACTGTGTCTGAGTTAATCCCCAAGTCATTGACCAGGTGGGAAAAAAGCCCCAATTTCCCTAAAGCTTTTCATGAGGACCTGAACTCATCCTTATCTCTTCTCTTTTGAATTTCTGCAGTCTTTGCTGTTCTCACCACTTGTTTGGCACATGATAGAGACAATAATCTCCCCAGGTAGACTGCAAACCTCTTCAGGGTATACAACATGCCCATGGCTTCTTGCAATTTTCCAGAGAACTAGCCCAGGTCTGATGACTAGGCTGTGGTTTTAGTGACAAAGGTTTCATGCTGGCTCATATTAGATGTCCACAGAAGGTCAGCTGTCAGACTGTTCCCTGGCCTGCCTTCTCATATTCCATTGGCCAGAGCAAGTCACTTGGTTGACAGGGAAGGGATATATAATCCTCTCACCTAAAGTGTACTCACAGGGAATGGCAGTAAATTTTTGTTGTTGTTGTTGCAATACTGAAGATTAAATCCAGTGTCTTCTATCACTACATTACATCCTCAGTCTTTTTTAAATATTTTTGTTTTGAGACAGGATCTTACTGAGTTATCCAGGCTGGGCTCAAACTTGTGAACATCTTGCCTCAGCCTCCTGAGGTGCTTAGATTACAAGTGTGTACACTACACCAAGCCAATAATAAACACCTTGAACATAACCTGACACAGAACTGGAGTTACATTTTCTGTGAAGCTGTGGGTCAGTACATATCTAATGACTATCATGAGCCAAATAGCTTAAGCCAGAAATATTTGAACATATCTTTTTAGTGTGATTGTCTGATTTAAGTGAGTAAATTCTAGGGTGTTGATTCTCATGATCAATGATAAACTGAAACTAAATAAGCAATCTGGCCAAAATGTGGTTGAGCCAGACTGGGCAGGCTCTAGTTCCTTTATGGAAATGCTATTAGAAGCAGGATTAGACTCTCTCACAGTCCCTCTGTAGGGCAGGGCTCATATCAAAGAGGGGTAACACTTACAGGGTGGAAAATTTTGGTTTCATAGAAGAAAATGTCCCTAGACTAGAGAGTCCCAGCAGAATAGTCCTTGCTCCTTGAGGCAAGAAGGTGAGGAGGAGTTAGTTATCTTTCAAGATTCCATGGGGGAATAGGAATTCATTCAAAGACTGACTAGAGGCCCAAAACTGAGCCTTCCAGCTTTAAATTTGTCTCAAAGCTCTGTGGAATATACATGCCAGTTGTAGAGTTAATACTTGCAGTCTAAAAGGAACATAAACGAGTAAGACAAGAGACCAGGGTGAGGAGGCAAATGACAGGCACAAGGCTGAGACTATAGCTGCTACCAAGGCCACAATGTGCTGGATTGAGGGAATCAGCGCTCAGGCTGGGGAGCAAGTGCATGGGTGGGCTTGTGCATGGCTGTTGGAGGTGTTTCCTCCCTCCCATTTCTCCTTTCTGTGCATGCGTGGACTCTGCGGGAGGAAAGATATACAGTTCTGCGTGGGGTTCAAGGAGTTAAGGTGTCTCTGAAACACTTTTCCCCATTTTAGGATTGCGCCTCGCTTTCCTGTGAACTTCTTTCTTTCCTTTGATGCTTTGGCTTTTGTTGATATAACTTCAATTTTTTGCTTCTTTTTATTCCCCAGCTGGAGGAAAGGAACTTTTAGTGTCACATTGGGTCCTTCATCAGGCCAGTTGTCTTCCAAACCAGCTAGGGGCTTGGGGCAGCTAGGGAGAGGAGGAGGCTGAGCAGAGGGCGGGGGAGTTGATCTCAAGGAGGAAACAGCAACTGCAACTGATGAAGGTCCCTGAGGTGATTTGCAAATCTGCTGAAATCCTGAACAAGCTTTGATTTAACCCAAGCTTGAAATGGCTTTTATTTACTGTCTATTGTGGAATAAATGACATCTCATAAACAGGCTTTATCCATTACCTCAGAATGGAGAGCTCTGTGTTAGGGACATTTTATCCTCTTGATATCAAAGGAGATATGCTGGGGTGTGTTATTACAAATAGAAAAATCAATGCAGAGACACACACATCTGAAATTTCATTTTCGTCCAACCACATTTTCAAAGGAAAAAAAACCCAGGCAATTGCTAATAAAAATGACTCCAGAACCCGAGGATTTACCAAGCCTGAGCAAAAGACCGGCTGGGACCAAGCCCAGACAGTGAATAAATCTGGCTCAGCCTTGAGGCCATTTCCTGCTCTTCTCCAAGACTACCCAGCCCCCCCCATCCATCCACTAGTACCAAAAGCAGAGCTGCCCAGTGCTCAGGCTTCCTGGGTCCTCACCCAGCACTGCCAGAACACTGGTCCTACTCTCAGAAGCTTCTGCTCCAACACACCCACCCCAATCGCACACCGCACTTGCATGCAAGCCACAGGGAAAATACCAAAGATGTCCAGAGGCCTGTACCGTCTTAGGGACAGAGACTTCTGATGCTCCAGGTAAAAAAGCAAGCTCTACATTTTGGAACTGGTAGCCCATCCAGGATCATTTACACTAACACAATTTCTTTAAAAATTAGAAACCGACGCCTAGCGAGGAGAGCTAATTTATCTAAAGGCATGTTGGATGCTGTGGCCCTGTGTGGACCACTGTTTGAAACACATGAACAAATTCTGAGCTCTTCCCTGTGCCTGGAAAGAATACAAGAGGGATCAAGCCTTCCCATCACAGCAGAAGCCCTCCCAATGACAGCGTCTTCTACCGAGACAGTGGCCTTGGCATAACCGAGTAAGGATGGGAAGGCTAGAGAACATCTATCCACACTGTACAAATGGTATTACTGCACCCTAAAGCAGTGCAACTCTTTTCTCTGAAAACTTTTCTTGGTTAAAATCTCCTAAACAGGATTGGGAATGGCTGACTCCTGAAGCATTTCAGAAAGAGAATTCCCTATTAGATGTGTCGCCTGCTCTCCCAGGGACACAGACTATTTCTTCTCCGAGTGTTTCATAAAGGTTTGAGAGAACAACCTAAGCCAGACAATACAACAGCAATTCTGCCCAAAACAGACGGCAGTATTTAAATAAGGCTTCACTAGGAACACAAAGTCTCTTTGGACATGGTCTGTGATGTAGTTATCAGGAGGAGAAATTTGCAGAATCCATTACCTGCCACTCTTTCCCCCAGGAAATCCCTTGTTTGTGGAATGTGAATCTCTCTGGCTTTGGCTGGCTTTTTCTCTCTGGATTGTCCTGGGTAAACATCTGCCTCGCGCTGTGTGTTTATAAGAAGAGGCATTTGTGCTGTTGATTGTTTAGAGGTTTCTGCAGCACACATTGCTTTTTCTCTTTCCTTCCTTCACCTGCCCCTCTCCACACTGCTCCTCCTAAGCAAGCAACCCCCATGTTAATTTTGCTCCTTTTAGTGTTATAGTTCATGGCTCTGTCCAGAGTATGGAAGATATATGCTGCAACCCACCTGCTCTGCCTTGGGATGGAGAGTTTTTTGTAACAAGGGCAGTATATCTTAATTGTATTGCTGTCATTGTTATTAATAACACAAAAAGTTTTCAAGCACCTTCTGCATACAGAATGTTCAATTAGACATGGGGAACTGTATAAGAGGCCCAGGAGCTTGTGGAGCTTGTGGACTTGGAGAAGAGACAGATCTAGTGAAGTTCAGCATAAAGTCTGTACCTGCCCATGGACCACATGACTTTGGAGGGCTCGGGATTTTGTCACTGTCCTTCTGTCTTATTCAAATTGAGCCTTCAAGTAGCTCATCCCGTCTATGTACCAAGTCTCTCAATTGTCTGCTCCTGGAAAAGAGTATGTGCTCTGTTTCCTTCTGTTTTCATGTGTCTCTTTAGAGGACCTCCTTGCATAGCGGCTGGCCCCTATGTACAATCACTACAGTGAATACTCTATTAACTGGATCTCAATAAAATTCCCAGTAGGTAGGAATTTTTGTTTTTGCATCAGTCCAAATTAGATCAGATACACGTGACAAAATAATGTTATCAAATGGTAAATATAAAAATAAATTTTCTTAGTAAGCCTTTTTAAAAAATCTGAAACAAAGATTGTTTCAGATTTAAACCATAGTTTCCATCTCTTTCACCCCCTGCTACACTTTGAACAGTGAGCATTCCTGTCTTCTGAGAAATGACCAGAAGGCCCATGGGCAGCCAAAAAAAAAAAAAAAGGTGTGATGCAAAGCAATAGGGACTTCCAACCAGGAAAAGGAACCCAGATATTTGAGAAATATATTTCAACAACACTGAAGAGCTTCTACTTTCTCTCCAGCTTCTAGAAAGCTCAATCCACAGTCATATTACCCATCCTGGATATTCTTGTGTGGATAGGTTCATGACTCTGATGGTCTTCCTGGGGCCAGTTAGACTGTGTTGAATTCAGTTCCAGAGAGAAACCCAAGTGCCAGGCCAGGCTCTAGGATTGCTGAGCTGTGACCTCAGATTTGTCACATAGCTGCCCTGCCATCCATTGCAACTGACTTCCCATGAGTAGAGGTCAAAGACTCTATGAAGTACTCAGGCCAAGCTAGTGCACAGCTTCTTTTACAGTCTGCTAAACTTCTTCCCTGGATGTGTATGTCCTGTGAAAATCTCAGTGGTACCCATTGGATCTGGTGCCAGTTGGGTGGCTGACCTTACTGTTGTCTTTTGTGGCTACACTAATGCCCTGCTACAGAAATGTGGCTGGGCACCTGGGAGAGGAGTAGGCTGACCTGCAATTAATAGACACCTCTGGCTTTATTTCAAGATGCCTTTTCTTTCATTTAAAGAGAAAGAAACCAAATAACTTATTAACAATGTTAAACTTTGTATACATGTTTGTTAGATGATTATGAGTACTTTTTGAATTTTTTATGAATTCTCAAAATTATAATTTTATGATATATGATATTATGGTGACCAATAGAAATATAATTTGAAGCACATGTGTAACTTCATTTTTTCTAGTAGTGACATTTTAAACAATAAACAAAACAGGTAATATTTATTTAAATACTATATTTTATTTAACCCATTATATCTAACATTGTTAGTTCAACATGCAATTACAGTTTAACAGTACTAATATTTTACCTTTTTTGGCATTCTTAGAAATCCAGTATATATTTTATTTGATTTTATTTGATTTTTAAAGTTCTTATTTTGATTTTGACTTGACAATGAGCTACAACAGGCAAACCCTAGGGCCCAGGCCTCCTTTCCACCCCATGGACTGAGAA
The DNA here is from genome assembly GCA_004027295.1 of Dolichotis patagonum. Lineage (NCBI taxonomy): Eukaryota > Metazoa > Chordata > Mammalia > Rodentia > Caviidae > Dolichotis > Dolichotis patagonum. Next base: position 83,316 of record PVJX010001489.1, on the reverse strand, counting down.
AATTGGGCTCTCTCCTACTATACCAGGCCTGCAAGATGGCCCCAGGAAAATCTCACAGCATCCCACCTCACCTCGCCTTCCTGTTTGGGTGTAGGGACCACCACACACAGGGAGGGTCTGCATGCCCCACCACCAGGGAGCCAAAGGCAGACGACATGGGTTTGTCTTTTCTCCAAATCCCAGGCAGCATGGTGCTTTCTGTGAACAGAGACATGGCTTTTTATCTGCCCACTAAAGACCTGCAGGCCACTTTGCTTTTAAACGGATGAGGTGTTGACAGTCTGGGAGAAAATGACAAGCAATAAGAAACAGTGCTGGTGGTGTAAAGAGACCGGCTCCATAAACCCCCTTGCTGTCTCTTTGGTTGCAGCTGACATCATAAAACACTCACGGGTAGCTGATGGATGCCCTGGGGCCTCCCAGTCTATGGCAACCCAGACAGCAAGAGGCCATGACCAAGGAGTGGAGGTGCGATCCAAATCACATCTGGGGAAAATACTGTTCCTTGTCACACTGATACGTCCATAGCCCTGGCAGTGAAATCAAGTCCACTGGGTTATTCTGACCACAATGAGAAAAAAATTCCACAATCCTATTTTAAATAAGACTTCATTGATAGAGGAGAAATAAAGAACCCCTGAGCAGCCCCACCCTGCCCCAGAGCACACCCTACTCCTGCTGTTTACCTGGGTGACATAAACAGAAACAATGATAGACACTTTTCCTTTCTCCATATGTAATATGAAATGGGACATGTGAGACATACATAGGGTACATACGAATAGCATATATATATATATATATATATATATATATATATATATATATATCTTATTAGAAAGAGAGGATAGGCTACATTTGCAACCAACAGTCTCCCAGTTCACACAAGCATGAAGCTCTGCTTGAAGGCTGGTGGGAAAGATGCAATTTACCTTTGGATGGTGAGGCTGGGATTCCTGTTTAAGTCTAACCCGGCTGATTATTTATTGATGTCTCTGTCTTCATAGCTGTCTGACTCTTACTGGTTGGAAGAAGCTCCTGTGTGCCTAAAGGATTTTTTGAATTAAGTTCTTTTCAGTCATTTCCCCCTCAGGTGTTAACTGTACTTTGACAAAAGTCAGCTTTCCCCCACTCCTACACTCCCCCTGATTTTATGTCCTGAAATAAAATTAAGTACCAGAAGAGAGGCCATCAAACAACTGGGCCTGACATGGTTATTCAGCACTTATTTTTTACTTACAGAAAGAATGAGAATAATGCATTGGAACCACTCATATTTTACAGCGAATATGCCTCAACTCCCACCGGGACCAACACAGGCAGTTTAATGAATAAATGAGCTCATTTCTGATGACTGTGTCCTGTGCTCTTGCTGCTAGTCCAAAAGTAGTCCTTGAAGTTGACACTTTTCTCAGTTGGCATGGTTCAGCCATCTTAGCACCTCAGTTGGCTCATCTGTAAAGTGGCACGACAGTCCCTTACTTGGCACAGAGCCAAGTAATGAAGTCCTTTCTGGTTGTAATATTGTTACTTCCATTGGGCTAGAAATTTCAAAGATTATTCTACAAGTTCCCTCAGACTGAGTAGACAAGTAGACTCATTATTTGGGCAAAAATTACCTCCCCTCACACACCTGTCCCTACCTCCACTGGCTCTATTTCCCCTGTTACTGGAGGAGAAACAGCAACCATATGAACCTCCTGGAAGCGATGGGCTAATGAATGGGAACACTTGGAGAGGCTGGTGGAGAAGAACTAAGAGCTGCAAGAAGCTTCCCTGAGGACCTTGGCACCCCCCAAATTGAAGACTGACTGGCATGGAGTCCTTGCTGGAAACTACTGTGGGGACATTGCCACCAGCTGTACCCAGCTTGAGCGATCTACTCCATCAGGGTCTCTGCCAGCAAGTTTGTGCAATGCTTAGTTCATTGCTGAGAAGGGATTCAAGGTAACAGTGTGAGAAGTACAGGTTGTTGAGCACAATTTGACCACATGGCCCCACCCAGCAGCCTGTACTAGGCCCTTTGGTAAACTTGGGAGCCTAACAGAGCTAATTCAAACGTGAGCCCATTGGGAAGCAAGTTAACTCCTCTGAGTCTGTTTCCTCATCTGGAAAATGGGATAGTACTATCTCTCTCAAGCAATTGTGAAGATTAAAAGGAGACAATTCATGGAGAGCCAACACCTAGTGCATGACAGGAGATAGGAAAACTATTTCAGCTTATTAAAACAGCTTGGTTTTGAAAACCTGTTGGAGATAAAGTAGTTGGAGATAAAGTAGAGCCTCAGAAATATGAATAAAGGCAGAAGTAGGTGAGTAAAGGTCACTCAAGGAAGCATTCTGTGTAGGTTTTCTGGGTTTAATTAAATCAAATTGTTCCTATCTAAGGTAGCTATCCTCCAGGTCTCCTAGCTTAGCACTTGGTCACTGCAGTCCCTTTTTCTAGAAGACCTTTAGTCCTCTGCCATCAGACTGGTATAGTTCGTACCCGAGGCAACCTCCTCCTCCCGGGCCTCCTCTCCCTGCTCTGTTTCCCACACTACTGGTACACCTAGCTGCCCCCTGCTATTTGAGTGAGTCCCCTGAATGAACAGGGTGCTTGATTCTACCAATCTCTGCCGAAGTGTTGAGGTTGGCCCCCTAAACCCACATTCTCTGTCAGAAATGTGCCCCCACACAAGCAGAGACAAGGTCCCCAGGGGCTGACTTCTATACCAAAGGTCTCTCATCTTCTTCACCCTCTAGAGGGATGAATTTTGAGACACAGCTTTCATTCAGTAGCTCTGGAGATACAGTAGCAACCCTCATGGAATGTTCAGTCTAGTGAGGGGACCCTGCCAACTGTCACATGCAGATCACACGGACACAGCCCTGAAGAAGGCAGCAGTGAGGGAGGCACCTCGTGGAGAGGGTATCAGTGCCAACCCCATGTGGGAGGGAAGCTCATGACCTTGGATGGGCTTCTGAGAGCGAGGGATGGCGGGGGCTAGAGAGATAGGTGAGGATCTCTCAGTAGCTGAAAAAGAAGGAGGACTGGATGTTTCAGGAAGAGGATTTAAAACCCATTGTCCAGAAAAACAAACATAACTGGTTCAAATCCCAGTATCTCAGGCAAGTTCCTCAATATCTCTCAGTTATTTTCTCAGCTGAAAAATGGAGACAAAACTGCCTAGTTACTTGCTTGTCCTACTTTCTCTATTAGCAGAAGAGCTGAGTGTGGGACCCAGCTGGCCAGGGCTTGGGCCTGGAAGGGTCTGAAAACAGAGATGTGCTGAGATTATAAATCACCAGGCCTGAGCCTGGAGGCCATGCCATCTCCAGGCCCACGCAGAGCAGATTCTGTGCGTGCGTGTGTGCGTGTGTGTGTGTGTGTGTGTGTAATTTGTTCCAAAGGAACCAAGGTCAGTGCATCTGTGCAAATGGCAAGGTGAAGAGGGTCTGGCTGTGTTTGTAGGCATGCAGTGTAAAATGTAATATTCTCAATTCACAGAGCACTTTGAGTTGCTCTTTCTCGTAAGCATTTTTTCATAAGAACCCTCTAACAAGTCCTCCAAGATTTCTCCTTGCTGAAGCAATTTTCTACTTTCTGAACACCCCTTAAACTTGTGCTGCTGTTTGGACACTTACCATTATCTCTCTCGTGCTATGACAACTTGTGCTTTTGTCCAACAAGATTTGCAGGTGGAGTTTCTCTCAGAATTTCTATTCTCTCATCTATTAACTGGGGCTAATAATGCTTTCCTCACTAGATTTAATGAGAAAGCTGAACATCAAATGCCTAGAAGTAACTGATATTTAGGTGGCACTCAATGAATTTATTTATTTTTTTCCTTTTCATTTGCTAGACAAGAATTAGTTACTGAATACAAACTGCACAGCTAATTGACTCAACCATAAGATAATACATAGGTTTATCCTCACATAGGGTATATAATAGCACAGAGTCAAAGTATATATCCTAGGGGACTGTGAGGAGAACTATTGGTTAACTAAGGTTATTTTCTCATGTTTGGAGAATTAAACTCATTTAGCATCCAGAACTGAATTTGGCAGAATTTGTTGGATGGATGAATGCATGGATGGGCAGATGAATAAACAATTAGATATTCTACTCTTTGAACACTATTATATTTTATAATTAAGGAGATGAGAAAGGGTAAATACTCTTACAAAGTGCTGTGGCTTTATTGTCCCTGGAATGGAATGCGTCAGCTCACCCTAGTTTCTATCTTTTATTAGGTCAGTCTTTGTTACTCAGAAGTCCAGCTTCTTTTCTTTTGACTGTTCTGAATCCTTCAAGATCTTATTCAAATTCTACTTCCTCTACCAAGATTCCTCAGAACAGATTGACTCACCCTTCTTTCTCCTCTTCCTGAAGTTATAAATTCTCAGTCTTTTGTTCATCATTTGACTTACATTGCTAGTTGTCTTATGTCTGCATCCATCTCTCTAGTCTGACAGCAGTTGTCCTTCTCAGCACCTTGCATGAGCTGGGCACATATGCAAAGACTACAGAAAATGTGTGTGTTTGTTCAGTTAGCTATTGTTACTTCTAATAATAAATGCTAACACTTACTGACTAGTGCCAGGCACTAAACACTTTAAATATGTTATCTAATTTAGAATAATCGTAAGATTGGCATTATTATCTCTATTTTGCAGATCAGGAAACTGAGTTTGAGAAAAGTTGTACTGTTTGTAAAATATGGACCTCCAATTTTTTGATGTTTCTCTTACGGACAGGTAGGACTTTCTAGTCTACTCTCTTGACTCTTGGTGGGCTTCTGACTATGCCTACTAATAGAGTATGGCACAAATGATGCTGCGTGATGTCTGAGGCTGGGTCATAAAGGACCAAGTGCTTCCACTTTGTTCCCTGGGAGCCATAAACCTCACCTTAGTGTAAGAAGCTCCATTCGTCAGAGGTGGCCATGTTGTAAGAAGGTGTAAGGTGGGTGGAGCTCATGGGCAGGTGCTATGGTTACTGATTACCATCTTTGAGTTCCTCCAGGTCAGGAGCTAGACACGTGAGTGAAGAGCCTTTAGGGATTCAGGTCCAAGTTTTTAAAGAATCCCCAGATTTCAAATCCTTCCAGCCCCAAACATTATAGGTTGGAGACAGACCATTCTGATGACACTCTATCTAAATTCCTGACTCACAGAATTTAAGAGGATAGTACAGTATTTGTTTTAAGCTGCTAAATTTTAGGGTAATTTGTTGTGCACCAATAATTAGCAGAACTGAAGTTAATTCAACTTGCCCAATGTCATCCAGGTAAGTGGCAGAAGTGGGCTTCAAACCCAGGGGCTACGACTTTAGAGCTCGTGTTTTGGAACTTCGTACTATACCTCCCCATGATGTGCTTTGGACCTGCTGGCATGCAGCACCCTGGTGTGGCTGCTGCAGACACTGCAAAGCAGGAGCTTTGGGACACAGGTAGATCTCTAGGGAAGAAGAAGGAAACACATAGCAGGTAGAGGATGAGGCTCTACCCCAAATACAGTGGGCCACCTAGTGCCCAGATGAGTGGGCTGGGAAGGGAAAGGGTCATCTTCCCATAAGAAAGCCTTCACAGGGAAAGCAGAGGTTGGTGTAGGTCTCAGGGAGATATTCTATCCAGTGGATCCAAAGCTTGACTCACATTTCATTCTTAGTGGGTATTCATTTTAGATTTTTTCACTTATTGATATAATGTGAATTTGCCACAGAGTAGGAAAAAACTGGAAAGCAACAAAGCCTAGGACCAGAACTTCTAGCCAAGATCCAGAGGATGCTCAGATGTTGAAATGCATTCCTTACACATCTGAGAAATAAAGTAAAATAAAAGCTGGACGAAGCCCATTTCTCTTTCCCCAAGTGCAGGTAGTAGGTGTTATCTGGGACCTTCCATAGTTTACAGTTGGATTCCTTTGATTCAAACCCTGTGGAGGACCCCATTGATGCTGGCCTCGATGACTCCATTCTAAAGTACTGTCGACAAATTTGTACTGAATTGCATCCTTGTCCTGGTGGTTGAACAGAGCCGGGCCCCACCTTTCCCGGGACTCATCTCAGACTATTGGTGGAAGGAAGTTTAGGAAAAGTTGGTTCTCTATAAATGGATCTGGGGAAGGTAGAGGAGGATGCAGGAAGGAAAAGCTGGTGGCCGACCTCTGAAAGCCAAGACTAATTCCGCAGTCTAGTCACTCCTCCAACATTTAGTGTATCCCGGTGATTGTTCCCTGGTAGGCTGAGCCGGTCTATCTGCTGGGCCTTTTGTCATGTTAACTGCAGCCGATCAATGGATTGAGGTCAGGACTTCTGATGTAGGTGCAAGCTTAGAGGGAAAAAAGTCTCAAAGATTCATTTTTTCTTGTCTGGTAACACTCCGGTCACTTATTTTTTCTCAGTTAGCCTCTGCCGCTCTAAAGTGGATATTGATCAGTGCTTTAATGCAAACCTGTCAAATTAATTTTGCAGACCTGGGATATGACTGGCCTAAAATTGCTTCTGCATCTGTTCTCTGCAGCAAGCCTATGAATTTTAATCACGGCCAGAATGGGTTGGTGGCTTTTTTTGTTAGAAACTTGAATAGGAAAGGTTTAAACTGTAAATGCCAGGGAATGATGCTGTTTTGTTCTTTTCAGAAACTCATGTGGTGGAGGTCAAAGAAATTATTATGTCGGGTGTATTCTTGGCAGGTGCTGTGGAGAGCTTTGTGGCTGGTTTTCCACAGCGCTGTGGGGAGCTCCCAGGCCTCTGTAAACACACAGGTGTAAGGGCTGCAGCTCTGGGGAGCAGCAGGCACCTGGATGCCTGCACAATTTGCCACTCTGGTCTGCTGGTGCTTCCACATCACCCATTTCATTGTTATCTAAGACAGTGCTGCCTCCTGGGGATGAAAGAAGCTTAGAGTTCTCCTTGTTTCAAGGATCTTGGCTCCTGGCCTAGCTCTGCCTACCAGCCCTGTGTACTTGGGCATGACAATGTCTTCCTAGGACTTGGGTTCACGCCTGGGAGGTCAGGCTTTCTTCGGCTCCTGAGGCCTCAGGTCAGGCACAAAGTTTTGCCAGGGCAGGAAAGTTCTCAGCCTCACTCAGCCTGTCCCTTGCAACTGCTACCCGTAGTCTTGTTGGGCGTCCCCTCCATTCCTCCAGTCTGGGAATAGAGCCACATAGACAGCTGTGGATAGATGGTGCCCCTGACCACAGGTAACTTTCACAGAGTATCATCATCATCATCATCACCTATATATTGAGCGTTTGGGTGTGCTGGACTCTTTAGAGTGCTATTCTTACATTACCTGATTTTCATCATCAGTGAAATCTCATGAGAATGGTGCTGGGACTCTCCCCAAGTTAGTGGGGAGGATGCAGAGGCACAGAGTGGTTGGTCAGCTGTTCTGCTGACCAAGTTTGCAAGGACAAAGTTAGCTCTGACAAGGCCATCTCTCATCCTCTGCCAAAGTACAATGAAACACTTGATGTGGTGTAACCTTAGGTGGGCGGGCCCCTGATCGTTGGATCTGTGTTGTTTTTACTTCCATTAGCTTCAAAAAAGGTAAAATCCCTTCTACTTGTTCGATATTCAAATAGATCATTGAAGGTGGAGAATGGCAAGGTCACAGAACACAGGCTAGGAAAGTGTTTGGGGACAACTTTGGTGGGGACTCTGACAGACTGAGTTTTACATAGTAAAGGAGAGAGGAGGCAAGGCAGAGAAGAAAAAAAGACGAGAGGAAATCACTTCACTTCTCATGAGAATCTTATCTGTCCATCTGTAAGGGCCAAGCAATGGAAAGCTGGGAGAAAGATGACTTAGAAGGAAGAGTTGGAGGGATAAAATACATGCAGCTCAGAGCTGGATCAAAATTCCCAGGTCAGAGAACTTCCAGAACCTCCAGAGCCTCCCTCCAAAAAGCTCACACAAGGACCATGATACAGCAGCACTTGACACCTGCTATCTAGACATTGCCAGCCCGTCAGGGGCCAATGAGAAGCAGCAAGAAACTACAGAGAGAGGCACCCAGACCTTATTGGGTAAAAGAACACTCGTTCCTCTCCCTGTGGTCACTGGAGAGGAAAGAGGTGGAGGTTGTTTCAGAACCTGATCAACCATCTGTACTCCTTCAACACCCCCATTCTCAATGCTTCAGAAAACCCTCAAAGGAGTCAGGATCCCTTCCATCTGCACCAGGGATCGAAAAGCAATGTGATTCAGATTGCTACTGAAGTTATGCTTTGAACGAGACAGAGTGCTCATACTTTTAAGTGATCAGAAAGCTCTGGAATATAAATTGTCATAGAGAAACAGATGAAAAATTGAGAATAGTAAGATTAAATGTGATGGCTAAAAAACTAAGGCATTACACACTGATATCTCACTAAGTTGAAGTTTCTGTGTCAGCCGTGGGCAAACAGCACAGTGTGACAGATAGCACGGACACATCATGGATACAACCCCACAGCCCTGCTCAGAAGCTTCTCTAGAGTTAAGCAGAACCCGTATTCCTTTACTGTAAGCTACTGGGTCCCCTACCCCTATCTCTACCCCTGCACCTTGGACCAAGAAAAGCCTTCCCTGCTGAAGATCTTCAAAAGGCCTTATGGTCTTCACAGCCAAGTAGACAAGGTGGGCGAGTTGGTCATCACTGACAACTCAGCAGAGTTCAACAAGAGCATAAGTTAGGCTGGGCATAGTGTGGAATGCCTGTAATCCTAGCATTCTGGAGACTGAGCTAAGTGGATCACAAGTTCAGGGCCAGGCAGGGCTACATAGTAAGACCATCTCACAAAATCAAGGAAAAAACAGTGTGTATTAGTTATACACACTGTTGGGTGGATAATGATGAAACCCTCAGGAACAGCCGGTCCAAAGATTCAGTCACAACTGTGACTCTCCTTGCACTTCTTAGCTTTGTCTGTTGACTTTATCAGTGTGCGTGAGTAGCAGGGATGTAGCTATGGGCAGCCTGTGCTAACTCCCCTTCTGTCCACATAGAGCCCTCCCACTAAAGGAGGAGGGGGTTTTCTGTCTCACATACAGTTTTCTTGCCCTGAAAATGGTTCCTGATTGTCCAGGTTTGGGAAGGGTCTGTAAGCAGAGCAGCTGAGCCTGGATCATAACCAGTCCCTAGGTGTGTCTCTTGCTAGAGGGGCCAGGGGCAGGCAGCACTCAGGTAATTAAATGGAGGGAGTCAACCCCAAACTGAGTGTTTAGCAAGGAGTTGCTGATTATTTGTCACTGCATCACACAGTGCTGAGTTTATCAATTTATCTCAAAAGAGCTGATACCCTTCCTACCTGCCAGAAAAGCTGTCTCTAGTCGGGCCTCATTGCCTCCTGCCTGTTAGTTGAATCTCTGGCACAGGAGAATGAGATTTGTGAACAGGCCCTTGCCTCCTTCCCCAGCATCCTCCTCCCATGCCACAGAGAGAGCTGAGGATGTGGGAAGTGCTCCACCAATACATCGTGAATGAGTGTCTGCTCAGTGAATGAATGACTGTATGAATGAGAGGAAAGGAAATGAAAAGCAATTAGACACACATGCACCCACAGCTCACCTAACCACACAGCTTCCTGCCCTCCGCTTGTTGGCTAAAAGCTTTGTGCCCTTAATATCAGGTTCAGGCTGCTGTATCCCTGAAGGGAGGGGCTAGGGGCTGCTGCTCTGTGGTCTGCAGAAGGCACTGGGCTAAGGATCAGGGGAGTTGTCTTGCCATTAATTACCTGTGTGACCTTGGGTGAGCCACTTAACCTGTTTTCACCTCATTATCCATCAGATGGACTAACACTCTGTGTTTACCCTGTAACAAAGTTGAGGGCAATGGGCAATATAAGAAAGTTAACAACTCCTAGAAAAATCTAAAAGAAAGCCATGGTGTAGAAAAAGTAGGTAATTTTTAAGCATGCAAGCGTCCACTAGGGCTCACCTTTTGCAGCACATATGTATGTATATGGTTAGTGTGGTATTCAGGAAAAGAATGGACCTCCACTTGGAGAAGTTTGCATTTAGGAAAAAAGTCCCCCTGCCACCCAGAGGTGACCCTGTCTTATGTAGAGTCACAAGAGGTGAACACTGAAAAGTAAAGAAATACCACCTACTCTTAAGAAAAGTTACACACATAGAAGCAAATCAGACAATTATAGAAAATTAGTCAGTTTATAGTACCTGTGGAGCACCTACTATGTGTCATAAAAATAGAATTTGAGGGGAAAGAGTGGATATAGGGTTCTGCCCAAAGAGCTCTCCATAATGAAATGTGCGAAGACATTAACAGCCAGGTCATAAATGAATGAGACTGTCTCAGCTGCAGGATAGGGCACCATGATGGCAGGCATCTTGGTTGGGATAGGAGGCTGCTTTTGTGGAGTGACCATGGGAAGGGCGTGGGAGGTGATGGCATAAAGCTGAGGCCTCAACAATAAGAAGGGAGAAGCATGAAGCACACAGATGAAATGTCCAGAGGACGATATGGAACCAGGAAAGGTGGGTGTGCCCAGAGCACAGTGAATACCGGCAGGTTAGATTTTGTGGCCAGCAGCATGAGGCCATGGGAATCCATGGATGTTTGAGAAAGGACATGACATGATCTGAGAGAAAATGACCTGTGGCACAGTGTTAACAGTTGTGGAATAAAAGCCTGAGAGTTCTGTGTGTTGTTCTTATAGCATTTTCTCATGTTCAAAATTATTTCAAAACAACTGAGAGACAGAAAGAGAGAGAGAGAGAGAGAGAGAGAGGAGAGAGAGAGAGAGAGAGAAATACACAGGTACCTGGTGGACAGATGATTGAAGAAGTTGGGAAAGTTGGTGCCAAGAGTGGAAGAAGGGACAGTGAGGAGGTTTTACAGTGGTCTAGGTGACAGAATCAGAGAGAGACTGGCAAAGAGAGGTCATTTCAGGGTGCACCGGGGGAGTTTTGAATTTCTTTTGTATTGTAGTAACAAGTACCACGAGCTTAGAGGTTATAAGTAATACATTTGTATCACCTTACAATTCTGTAGGTTAGAAATATGACCTAGGTCTCATGGGGCTGCAATTAAATAGGCCTTCTGAGGGGGTCCAGGGAAGAATCCATCTCCTTGTCTTTTCTACCTTTAGAGGCTTCTCCAGCCCTTGCAAAGAGTCGTCTATGCCGCAGAACCAGTCATGGGCATTGAATCCTCCTGGTGCTTGCATCCCTCTGGCTACACCAAGAAACGTCACCCTTTTAAAGATTCATGGGATTTTGTTGTGCCCATCCAGATAATTCAGGATAATCTTTCTAATCTCAAAATCTTAAACCTTAATAACATTTGCAGAGTCTCTTTCATCTTGTAAGGCAACATATTCAGAGGTCCTAGGGGATTAAGGTGTGGACATCTCTAGCAGCTATGACTCTGCTTACCATAGAGTAGAAACATTAAGATTTGCTGATGGACTGTCGAGGGAAAGAAACGAATTCAGAGGGCGGGGGAGAGGGGTTTTGCCTGAGCTACTAAGTAAAGATGGAGCTGTCTCCAAGATGGCAAGCCCTTAAGAGGAGCAGACTGATAGGTGCAGACAGGAAGGGAAGCAATAATTCTATTTGAGATGTGAGGAGTTTAAAATCAGTGCAGGCCACTGTACTCTAGAAGACATCACACTGGGAGCAGGTGTGAGACGAGCATCACAGAGACCAGGCCTGGGAGTGACGCTTGTGGGAGTTCCACAATGTGTCTTTTGGGGTAATGAAAATTTGAGCCCAAGCAGTCACCAGGAGCTGGACATACAAATACTTCCACTGTGAAATATGTTCCAGAAGGAATGGAAGTATAGATAAGAAAGTGGTTTGTCAGACAGGCTGAGGTCTTATTAATGAAGTCAGATGTGGTAAGCCGCCATGCTGCAGGAGCCAGCAGTAACTACCACAGGACCTTCAGGAGGTGATGGCATGACACAAAGCAAGGACATGAGGCCATCTACATAGACACCACACTGAGTGGGTGGGTGTGCCCTGAGCTGGTTTCTGCCTGGAGGAAAGAGAGCATTCTTGCAGTATAGCCCAGATAGAGAAGTTTTAGACAAGGCCACTACTGGCATTTGCAGAAGAAGGGACATGTGCTGGGGTCAGGGGATGGGGGAGGTGTTGAATGGAGGGAGAGGCATCTGTCCTCTTTTGGAACTGCATCTCTTAAATCAAACAATTCAATCCAGGTGGAAGAGGGTTGACAGCTGGGAGGGGAGAAGAAGGAGAAACAGACAATAAAAAAAATCAATAACACTGCCCCATAAAATAAATTGAGATTTGTGGAATTCACTTCCACTTGACATCAAAGATGCCGATTTGGTGAATTCGTTTAAGGCCAAATTGAAAACGTATCATTTTAATCCAGATCCCCAACCTGCCCCCGGCTCCGGCTCCGTGGCAAGAGCCCTGGGGGCTGGGTTTGCTGCAGCCCCCGGGGATGTTCCTCTGGGCCTGATTGATCTCAGTTGCTCAGAGAAGCTGTGCAGGGGTTGGCAGGAGACACAGATCTTCACCACACCACACCCCCTCCCCCAGCTAGGGCCCAGGTTTCTCCAGCCAGGGACTCCTCCACGGACCAGGGATGCAGCCATGATTGCCCACCAACTTCTCAGTTACTCTAAGAGGTATTTTCGAGCAGGCCTAGCTAGGATGTTGGGCATCTGGTCCCGTGCAGATGTTTTCAGCTCTCTGGGTTTGAATGCTTTTCCTGGAAGTGATTGTGTGACCTAAGAGAAAGGAGCGTTGTGGCATCCACATACTCTGCTTCTGGATTCTCCCACAGAGCATGATATGATGTAAATGCAGAATGGAGGGAAGGGAGCAGAGGACCACAAAATCCTGCAAATACAAGGGAAGCACAAGAGCAAATGTACACAGAATGACATTCCTTGGCCCAGACTTAAAAAAACAAAGCCATGCCCCTAGAATGCTAAGCCTGGTGCCAGACCATGTCACAGATGAGGTTAAGACTCTTTCCCACTTTGGGGACTTCTCTCAACCCAGAACATGGATAAAAGAGCAGGGAGTCTGCAAGCTGCCAGGTTAGGATGATGCTGACTCCAGACTACGGACAAGTGACCTAGAGGGGATGGCAACGGCCCTGCAAGCATGGCTAGGACAAATCAGAATTATGGGCAGATAGTACGGTCCAATGTGCAGGCTGCCATTACAGTGAAGTATCGTGTATGAGCAGATCTACACCCAAGTTCCAGCTCTATGACTTGGCAAGTGAACCTCTCTATGCCTCAGTGTCCACATTTATAAAGAAAAGAAGGGTAGTCGTGGTCTTATTATAGAAGGATATGACCAGGATGCTCACAAGGGAAAATGTGAAGCATGCAGCAGTTGGTTGACTCAATAAATGTTATGATGATCATTGTAGTGTACACCTGGGGACTTTGAGCAAGCCACTGAACCCTCGCTTGGGTCTGACAGTCCTCTTGGGTAGAGTGAAGGTCTCCAACTAAATGCTCTCAGGGGTTCCTTCTCCCCTAAATGACTGTGCAGCTGATCAAGGACTATCACCAAGTTTCTGGGCTTAGTAGTTTCCAGTCCTAAACCCCTAGAATCATGGGCAGAGAGATTTAGGCATCGGGAAGACTCTGTCCACAGAGGGGCTCAAGAGGCGCAGTAGTGGCTAACAAACAACCAAATTCATGGCGACCTCTGCCTGGAGCCAACTTGGCCTTGCTGCACTCAGACTTTGGGCTTTGGGACTTGAGCTTGATTTGACCTCTTCAAACTGAATGTTCATTTTAGCCTAGATTTGCAAAGCAATTTGTTAATGCTTCTGTGCAGGGACTGTTTTCTCTAGGGTTTTAAAGAAAAAACTCATTTCAATGTAAAATTCACAGGACCAAATTGAAATGTATTCTGAGCAGAGTGAGCTATTCAGAATTTCCAGGCCCCTGTGATCAGCAGCACGTCACATTGTAATTACACCTTTCTTTGTGCGTCAGCTGCAGGCTTGGTGAGGAAAATAGAAGATAATGCTAACCCTTTCAAGAAAAGAAAGGACTTTTGTGCCTATTCCCTTTCAGACACAGCTCTGCCAAGATGATGGGGGAGAGGAACACCTGAATCAATCTATCAAGGGGAACAAAACCATTACTATCTTCAGTCTCCTTAGCCAAGATTGGCTCCACTCAACTGTTTCTGGAGTTTAACTCTTATTTCTTCAAATGTCTTAGAGGAAATAAAAGACAGCTAAAGCATCTACTTTCTAGCACATCTTGTTTTTTTTCTCAGAAATGATCCTTAGCATCTCCCTCCACACATGCATGCACACACACACACACACACACAGATTTACACATGCCACAAATACGGACACACAGCATACATGCTTATGTAATATATGCATCCATATGTGTACACACAACACACATGCTGTACTTCATAAGCTTAATAACACAAACGTACACTTTTAAAAACAATACTAGAAGGTCCTTAATTGGATCATAGTTCCAAGGATAGATAAACTAGGATAAGTCTCAGTCTAGATGATCATAGAGAATGTCTGTTAATTTTCTTAGGCATGATGATGATACCATGATTAGGTAGAAGAATGTCTTCATTTTAGGAGATCCAGGCTGAAGCATTTAGTAATAAACTGTCAATATGTCTGTGACTTGCTATTGAAAGAGACAGAAAGAGAGAGAGACAGGGAGAGAGAAAGAGAGAGAGGGAGAGAGAGAGAGAGGCAGAGAGAGAGAGAGAGGGAGAGAAAGAGAAACATGGTAACCTATTAGCAATTGTTGAATTATAGGTACAAGACAGAAACACATTCCTCATAGTATTTTTAAAACATTTTTCAGCCAGTCATGGTGGCATACTCCTGTAATCCCCAGCACTTGGGAGGCTGAGGCAGGAGGATCATTGAGGGTTTGAAACTAGCCTGGGCTACAAAGTGAACTCAAGGCCAACCTGAGCTGCATAGCAAAACCCTGTCTCAAAAATAAATAAATAAATATTTTTTCAAATATTATAGGTTGTAGTATAAACAACTATGTATTTTATTAAATATTATATGTAACATAGTACACCATAGATATTATTTTAAAATTTTTAAATTTTAAATTTAAAAATTTTAAAAATTTTTCCTAATTAAAGATGAAAGAAATAAAGATTAGTGACAAAATTTCCAAATTGTATCCAGTTGTCACTTTTTAAAACACTTCTCATTTATATCCCTCTATTGATGCTGATTTCATAAGGACTTCAAAATTTGAGAATTTATAAATTAATTTTGTAAGTAAACATTAGAGGATCTTTACTGAAAAACTGAGAAGATCTGAAAGGATAAGATAAACAGAAAGCAGAAGACTTTCTTGGGTCGAGTAAAACTTGAAACCCACTTATGTTTCTTCTTTTACAGTAAATATCTACTAGAGGGATCATAGTTCCATCACTCAAACTCATGAGCACCTCAGCTAGAATTGGTAGACTCTGGGTTTGATCTAGTAGTTTGGTTATCTATCTTATATACATACATACATTTATATGTGTTTATCAACATACATACAATCTTTTCCTTTTTTCCTTCTTTCCTTCCCGCATCCCAGTTGTTCTTTCCTTTTGAACACTTTCTTTTCCTTTCAATCCAGCTATTCTCCTTCTGGGTATTTTCTCAGAAAAATTGAAAATGTCACACAATAGCAATATATGTTCACCCATGTTTATAGCAACACAATTTGTAATAGTTAGGTCTTAGAAACAACCCAAATGCCCATCAACTGCAGAATAGATAAAAAAGTTGTGGTAGTTTTATACAACAGAATATTATTCCTCTATAAAAAAGGGATAATCTTGAGGCTTTTATAGATAAATGGAGGCAACTTGAGACCATAATCATAAGTGAAATAAATCATTTGGCTATTAATCTAGAGACAAAACATGGACTAGTTTCTGAGTAGTTGGAGGCTGTGGACACTTTGCCTTCTGTTTAGAAGTAACTGTCAGCTACCATTTGCAAAAATACACACACAGTTAAACCTGCCACTTGCTCCCTCACTATGATCCTCATGATAATGTACTCCCCATTGCCTTCTCAGCTCTTAATAATAATGCTAACAATTATGGAGTGCTAGTCATTGTCTAAGTGCCTAACTTATTTAACCCAACAGAGTATGCTAAGTATCATCCCATTTTACAGATGAGGAAACTGAAGTGAGGTAAATGGCAGAAATCAGAGATTATGTCCCCAGGCAGTGCAACCCCAGAGCCTATTTTTTAACAACTTTGATAAATTTCCTGCCCTTATCAGACTTAATGCTCCTGCCAGAACTACCCCTCTGAGCCTGGCCACCTCTGTCCAGCAGACCCAAGGAAACATTCTTGACCAAGGAATTCTGAAATATTTTTCTGGACCTGATCTGAGTATAGTAATGCTTCTATTCACTGAGTAAGAAACTATGCCACTAACATTCTGCTCATGGAATTGCTTATCAGTCCTTCCCTAAAGAAAGAAGTCACCACAGCCATTATGGAACAAGGTCAGATCAGACTGCTTCCCTTCCTGTGCCTTTCGGAGAGAATTCCTTCCCCCTCTCTATGGGCTCATGATGTGTCCTAGGTTCCCTACCTGCATTCTTCTGCCTTCTCTGGGCACACCTCTGTTTTGCTCAGGTAGTCGCTTTTCTCCCATGAAACTCAAGAGGAAACCTTGAGTGGTCTAAGCTAGTTCTAGAATTACATTCCTCTTGGTGAGGAACTGACTTGGTCATGCACATAGAATCTATGTGTCTCCTTCACAACAACCAGCAGGACTTTGGAACTTCTGAGGGTGGTTCCCTTAGTGAGGAAATGGTGGCCTTCTTCCAGCCTGGATGTCGTCAAGCATGCTGTCATTCTGGGAACTTCTGAGGCAGCCTGCAGAAAGGCTCTGGCACACAGGAGTCAGGCCAACAACGGAGCATAGCCATAGCCCCATACTGTCTGCACTCTGTCCCAGGAACTGCCTGATCTCAGGACTTTCTGCTAAGGGAAACCATGAGTCCCCATTTGAGTTGAGTTTTCTGTTACTTGCAGCACAAAGTACTTAGACTGATAAGATGCACATTTGCTTAGTATGGGATCATAGGCAGTTGTGTAGGGCCTCTTCCTGCTTTTATACTGTATGGACCAATTCTGTTCCCTGAAGACAGATATGTTTGGTTCATTTTTTCCCTTAGAATCCTGATCTACGACTGGCAAGCAGTTTAAGGGAACTGGTTGTCAGGATTGTTGATGTATCCCAGGGCTTCCTGGGTGGTGTTTTCTTAGCAATTATTCTGAGGGATTTATATACATCTCATATCGTTTTTGGAAGAAGATGGAACATAAATATGTAAATTAGAGGGAAGAAAGGCCCAAAGGCTAAATAAAATGTATCTATTAAAGTATAACTTCTTAGAAAACGGGATCCCATGGTAACTTAAATAGGAGAGGCCCTGCCTCTAAGGGCAGTCAGTGGAAGGTGAAATAATGGTTTTCAACCTTTTCGTCATCCATGCCCTTCTTTGATACTTGAACCTTCTGTGTGTTCCCCCTGGAGATTTATATAAGGCCCCTTAATGGAAAAGGGCAACTTCTCTAGCTTGGAAATTTCTATCTCCCACAATTTCCTACTGTTCACAAATATTTTTCTCCAGCTTTCATTCTTATAGTTTACATTTTTAAAAATAAGAGTTTACGACTATCTCTTAGATAGTCATAATACTGAGACTTTGTTTTCAATTCCCCCCTCAAAGTTCTAAAGTGGCCTTCCCCTGGAGTTATGGGTCAGAAGCCCTGGGCACTCAGGGACCAAGGGAGCAACTTAGTTATGTCATTGGGCTTTGTGTTGCTCCTTCAACATCTGACGTCATTGCTAATTAACAGTTATAAATAGTGAAATCACATGCTGCACCTGCTTCCTTTTTATCTTTGGGACCAGGGTTCCTTGTGTTTGTGAGCTGTTTCAAATGCCTTTGATAGTTGAGAGGTGTTCATGTGGCTGTGGCCCTTAGTTAAACGAAGCAATGTTTGGATAGAAAGCTAAGTTTCTAGCAGCTTCATGGGGTGCTAAGAGCTCACGTCTCTAGCCAGCCCTGAATTCCACAGAAGGCCTTTTTTTTTAGACAGGAAATACGGTACAAAGTTGGGCAACAGGAAAATAAAAGGGAACTTGGACTAAAGCTCAGATAGAGTTGTCCTGGAAGACAAAGAAGCCAATCCCAGATGAACGGTGATAGTTGGACCAGATCCTCTCCTCACCACAAGGTACATGTCAGAAGGGGTCCTATTTCCAGTCTTTCTCTGTTTGTACTGCCAGTCAGCAGATCCTCCAGAATTACTGTTCATATCATACTCGTGCTTAGAAATTTTTACATCACCATTCCACAAAAACTCACTGGACACCTTTATTTACATCAGGCAGCATTAAAACTACTTTGGTACACAGAGACAAGAAGAATGTTTTTCACTTAAAGAGAGATGAGGCATGAACAGGAACAGAACACATATGTAGTATATTGAATAGATTTAGTATACTTTAAGTGTTCAGAACATAAACCATAATGTGCCATTGTGCATACTTATGTGATAAAGTAGAAAAGGACCTACAAAACAGGTTTCATGCTTGCCAGAGATCTGAGTGAGCCTCACCATGAGCCTCACTTTATATACTGGTCTGTGGAGAGAATCAGAACTTTTATCAAAGAGCTATTGGGAACATAAAATGAAATAACACAATAAAAGTGCTTTGAATGGTACCTGTCCCATAGAAAGTATTATAGGAGAGTTTATTGTTATTATGATTATTACTTCCAGATACAACTAAGAATAGTGTGGGGGGTTGTGGTCAAATGGAAATCAGAGGTTGGATGCCTGTGTTAAATAATTAAATGGGAGGCCATTAATTGAGATGACTCTAATGTCCTGGGTTCTTCAACAAGCAAACCAAGGTCTAACGTGAACTCATTTCCCACAGGCTGCTAATTTAAAAGAAATCCAGCCAATCACAGCTGACCACCCAGTCATTCTTTAGTTTGTGTTAGCTTCTCACTGAGATAGACCAAATAAAGGACTTGTACAAAATTTCACCAATCAAATAATTTATTTGCTCTTCTTTTCTATTCACCCTGGGATACAGCTTACGTCTACCCCAGACCTCCAACCACCTCCTGTTCCAATTAATGAAGTCATTGTTTGCTCAAATAAACTCTAACATTTTTATGTGCCAAAATTTATCTTTCAACAGCTGAAGAAAGAGTGTTAGATGACTTAGCTGAAACTTCAGGGGTGGGAGCTTCAAGCTTATGCTCCTGAAATTACTTGCTGACATAGGATCTGGTCACAGTCAGGCAGGCCCACCTCCACACTGTCCCCCAATTTTACCAGGTGCTCCTCTGCTGATGCCATCGCTTCCTCCCCAGCATACACATTCACAACCCAGTGGCACGGGACCTCTCCCAGAGCTCAGAGTAGCTCAGAGTTTCAGAGTAGCTAAAGCACACTCATGTGCTAGAGAAGAGCCTACTACTGTTGGGGCCCAGTATTCCTGCTTCCACTCCCCAGATTAGTACAGTGCCAGGATCATCTTATCTTCCCAGGGAGCCCCGCCAGGAGGTGGTAGATACAACCAGATAGGAGACAGCCCTTTCACAGATTTGCTGGTACCTACAGAGACACATTCTCAAATAGCGGGCTGTGCTGGCAATCTCACCTCCAACTCCTTATTTTTCACCACCACAAGGTGGTCTTTTCAAGATCACTGTAAGTCTCACTCTGGCTAGACCCCAAACCAGTTTGACATCCAAAATGCATTAATATATTCAGCAAGACAAAAGAATCCTTCCCTAAACCCTTCCCTAAGAGGCAATGGTGGCCTTGAACAGCAACATTGCCCTCCTTGAGATATTTGAATATTTCCTTTCTTCAAAATGAATCCTCCAGCTGCCTGCCCTGGGCTGCTTGAGGTGTCATCCTTCTCTCTGTCTCCTCAGCAGTTTTTTTTTTTTTTTAGGACAACTCCTTTCCTGAGCCTGAATTTGGGGAGACCTTGTTGAGTTGTCCTAACTCAGTGGAAGGCCCTGTTCCAGTTCATGCCCCTATATCAACAAACCTTACCTCTCTAGTTGGCAGAAACTTTCTATCCTTCTACTGACCTCTTTTCATCCTTTCTTTTTCTCATCACTATTCTCACACCTAGATGTTTGTGGTGAGTGCTCATCTGTACTTTTAAGTAACTCTGTGACTCTTCCATCATGCTTGGCCTTGTAATCCTATGGTAGCTCACCCAGATAATGTGACCTTAACCTAATCAATCCAGTGCCTCCTCCAGCCAGGATGTGGGCTCTAGAAGAATGCCAGAACACTCACAAGTGGTTCTCAACCACGTGGTTGAGCCAAGTTCAGCAGCCAAGTTCAACTGGTGCCTAATTGTTCCCAAACTGAATAAAATTCACTGGTTAGGTTCAATGCTGATCTTATGGGGAAATTTCATTTGGTTTGCAACTGTCATGGTTTATGTCAGTGGCCCCCAGGCCTCATGTATTTGCATTGTACATTTGTGACTGGTTCATTGTCTAGTGCTTGGATTGGTGGTGTCAGTGCTATACCCTCCTAGGGGTGGAGCCAGGATGTGATGTAATGGCAGGAAGAAGGCGTGTCTCTCTCTCTCTTGCCGGTTTCCGCCTTGCTGTTTGCAGCCGCTGTGAACTGCGGCCTGCCATGCCACCCTGCCTTGGAGCCAACTGAGTATGGACTGAATCCTCAAAAAACTGTAAGAAATAAACCTTTCCTTTCCCAACTTTGGGCATCAGGTGTTTTGTCTCAGTGATGAATAAAAGGTAACTAAGACAGCAACCAATTTGGTTTGTGACCAGAATAGTGAAAAGACTTTGGTTATGAACCGAGGTACCACTGTACTTGACACCCACCAGTTAAAAGAGGAAAGGGGTTTTTTTCTATTCACAGTTTGTAGAGGTTTCAGTGTGGTTGGCTGCTCTGAAGGAGTACAGCATGGCAGAGGATAATCGCAGAGGGGAAACAGTTCATGGCAGGTCTGGTAAGATAGCAGCAAAGCAGCAATCAGCAGCAGTTAGACTGTCTTTCCCTTTTTTATACTATCCAGGCTACAAGCCTTTAGGATGGAGCCACTCACACCTAGGGTGGGGCTTCTGTCTTCAGTAAATCCATTCAATCACCTCCAGAACTATGCCAGTTCCAATTAGTGGACTAATTGAGTACCATACCTCCTTAATTCCAATAACAGACCCTAGATTCAGCCAACTCTGAAAAGCACCATCTCTAAGCCCATGAGGCTTCAAGGAGATATTTAGATGCAAGCCATAACAGCTGCCAAATCCAGACTTTGGTGCTTATCCCCAGGGTAGGCCTACCCCAGAAGAGATTTCCTATGGCTCCAAATAGAATGAATAACAAAGTAGCATCAGGCAAGCCATCACTAAGGAAATCTTGTTAGGTTTAAACAATCCTAAACTAATGCTAAAACTGAGATAGTAATGCTCATTTAAAAGTTCAAGGCTATACCAGGTGCAGTTCCCAGCCCTCATGCTTGATATTAAAGACAGATAAAATTTTGCCACCTAGAGGACCAAATCTGAGCATCTCAAAATGCCCTTCTCTTTGCCATCTACACTGCTTGCTTCTCTCCTTGACTTTCCCATGATACCCCTGCTTCACTTTGGTCCCTTTACTCACAGTTATTTATCTTTTCATCCATTCTCACCCAACCATCAAACCCAACTCAGATACTACCTCATCCAGGAAGCCAGGCCCCAGGTCAGCTCTACCAACTCTGTACCTCCCTCTTTGGTCCTTTATCAACATCACTTGGGTGAGTAAAAAGGTTACATAAATGCATGACTTCCCTGCTGGGGAAATTCAATGATAGTGGAATCTGTGCTGAGATGCCTCTGTGTTATAGCCAGTTTCTTAATGCAGGAAATAGGTACTCAGTGAGAGAGTACAAATGAAATATTTTCATTCAATGAACATGCATGGATGCAACATGTGCCTCAGAGCACAATCAGATTCTCAAATGGGACCAATAAAAGTGCATATTTTTCTGCTAAAATAGTCTACTGAGCTGTCATTTAAAGAGGTAGATGACTGAGTGGTTAAACATACCTCGTTCCTGATCAGATGGCTGAGAGATAAACTTTGGATAGAATTTTTATGAGATACCAAATTTAGTTCAATGTAGAGAACTACTTCCCAATTAAGCATGACTTAATGGAACACACTGCTTGATGGGGTGTGAGCTCTCTGCTTTGGAAATTCCTCCAGCAAAGACTGGCAAGGATGCAGTGTTTCCCATAAAGGTATTGTCTGTGAAGGATCTACTCCAGATCCTTCAGAAAACATGTTAAAAATACAGCTCTCTGAACTTTATCCCTATAAATCTAACTCAAATGACATGGGAGAGAGCTTGGAAATACATGTATTTTGTACAAAGCTCTCCAGGATATTTCTTAGCACAGCATGGTCTGGGAAGCCCTGTCTCAGATGAGTCTCACCCAGAGTGGGACATGGAACCAGATGACAACTGAAAACCCCAGGAGCTCAGAAAGTGTGTTCCTTTGGGTCAGGTGAGGACAGCATCTTGGTACCAGACTTTCCCTTCAGCTTCTAGGCTTGTTTGTTCATTCGTTTTCTCTAGTAGGGTTATTTAGTTACCTGTGTTCTTTGGATAACTTGAGGAAAGTTATTGCTATGTACTGAAAGTTTGTGTCTCCCAAAAATTCGTATGTTTAAACTTCAGCCTCTATCATGATATTATTTGAGAGTAAGACTTTTGGAAGATGTCTTAGTCCATTTTCTGTAGCTATAACTGAACATAACAGACTGGGTAATTAATAGAATGTAAAGGTTCATTTAATTCATAGGTGTGAAGCTTTGGAAACTGAAGATTAGATAGCTGAATCTTGGACTCCTTGGTGGTGGGGCCTCTCTGTCGAGTTCTGAGGCAGTGAAGGGTATCATACACCAAGAAACAGAAAGCTTTGTTGTATGAGTCTTTTGTCCTCTTCTTGTAGAGTTACTAATTTTATTCATGGTGGATTATCCTTATGATCTTATCTAATCTTCATTTTGTTCCAAAGCTCCCTCTTCCAAGTATCATTAATATTTGAATTTGCAGGTTAGATTTTCAACATATAAATTCTGGGTGACACACCATCCAAAATAAGGATAGGAAAAGTTTATTTAGCTCACAGTTCATGGAGGTTTCAGTTCATAATTTGCTGGCTCCAAGGCAGGTGGCATGGCTGAGGGGCAAGATGGCAGCTGCAGGAGATACCACAGCAACCAGAGCAAAAGAGAAAAAGACACAAAAAGGAGAGAGTGTACCTCTTTTCCCCGTTATACTGTATGCTGGCTACCCGCACCCCATGGGCAGGTGCAGCACTTACACCACCAATCCCAGTGATGGACAACAAAACAGTCACAAATGCTAGACTCAGCTGCCTTCAAAAGACCTGTCCCCTCCATAACTGCATGAGGTTTTGGGAGGGACATTTAAACACAAACCATAACATTCCATCCCTGGGTCCTCAAGACTCATGCACATACTTTATGCAAAAGACATTTAGTCCATCTCTAAGAGTTGCCAAAGTCTAACAGTTTCAGCATTGCTGAAAAATTCAAGTCCCAAGTTTCCTCCAAGGTACAAGGCAAACTCTTAGCTGTAAACACCTGTACAAATAAAAGCAAAGTTAAACACTTCCAACGTTCAGTGGAGTAAGATAAACATTACCATTCCAAAGGGTACAAACGGGGATACAAAGGAATAGCACTAAAGGAAGTCAAAGTCCAACAGGGCAAACATTAAATCCTGGAATTCCACATTCAGCATCTGACACAATCTGGTTATGAGCTCCAAAGGGCTTATGTGACTCTGCCTTCATGGTACTTCTGGTGGTTGTAGCTCCCCTGGCTTCTCTCTTGGGTGTTTTTTGCTCCCTCCTTGCAGGTTTCCTTAGACAATTCAAACTTCTTGCTTTTTCTGGGTTCTTCATTGCACCTGTGACTTCACACTCACAGCTTCACTGCCCTCTCAGGGGCACACTTCCTGGCCTTCCAGGACTTCTGAAATCTTGGTAGAAGCCTTTTTAACCTCAAAACTCTCGCACCTAAAATCAGTGCCATATGGATGATGCTGAGGCCTGTTGCCAGTTGGAGCAATAGCCAGGCTTTCCTCTCTTTCAGTTGTAGGGGTTGAGTGCCTGTATCTCTGAACACTCTAAACTTGATTGTGAGGAATAAATCCTCTATGCTGCTGCCATTCTGGAATCTGGTGCAGCTGCCACCTTTTTGGAACATCATCTGGCCTCTGCTGCCATTCTGGAACATGGCATTCTGTGGCTTTCTCCTCAAAGAAAAGTCTTTCATTTCTGCTATTTTGAGGCTGCAAATGGTGGAGACCCACTGCAACTTCCTGTGATACCCCCAAGCCATCTTTTCTATTCTTCTATTCTTTCTCAGCAATCAAGATTTCAGCTTTATCTTTA
This sequence comes from Dolichotis patagonum, assembly GCA_004027295.1. Taxonomy (NCBI): domain Eukaryota; kingdom Metazoa; phylum Chordata; class Mammalia; order Rodentia; family Caviidae; genus Dolichotis; species Dolichotis patagonum. The sequence continues at coordinate 58,851 of PVJX010001489.1, read as the reverse complement.
CAATCTACAGCTTTACTGGAGCTCCCTTTCTGGGTCAAACTTACATTTTAAATCATCCTCCTGGGCTCTTTGCTTACAACATAAATCTGGCTAAAAGCCCCCAACAATAGCCATGCCACCACCTCAACATTTGACTGCCTAGAAACTTCTTCTGCCAGATTAATCTTCTGTCCTTAATCTCATTCTTAGGCAAAGCTTCTGGATATGAGCAAAATGCAGACAAACTTTCTGCCAAGCCATAATACACATCATGTGGAGTCCAACAACCAATGCAGTCCTTCCCCCCAACAGAAACTCCCCAAAACTGGTTTTTACTAGTTTTCTGATCTTCTGGGCTCTGCCATAATCTCCATACAGAACAGCCTAATGAATTTTAGGGATACACTTTCAGGCAACGTCTCTGAACCTTTCCAAACTCTTCCCACAAGCTATTCCCAAAGAATCTTGACCAGATGGTCAGGTACAGTCATTGAAACAACTCCACCACTTCTCTGGTACCAAATTCTGTCTTGGTTACATTTCTTTTATTGCTGAGGCAAAATACTTGACACTCAAAATTAAGGAATGAAAGGTTTATTTTGCTCACAGTTCACAGAGGCTTCAGTCCATAATCTGTTGGCTCCAAGGCAGGGTGGTGTGACTGAGGGGCAAGATGGTGGCTGCAACAGATACCAGAAGTGACCAGAGCAAAAGGGTAAAAGGGGAAAGCATACTTCTTTTCCTCCCTTATATTGTATGCTGGCTCCCTGCCCTTAGGCAGGTGCAGCACTCACACTGCCAATCCCAGTGCTAGACAAGGAACTAATCTCAAATGCTAGACTCAACCACCTTCAAAAGACTGCCCACCCATAATTGCATGAGGCTTTGAGGGAACATTTAAATACAAATCACAACACACCCAAACTACAGTAGGAGGTAATTAGGTTTAGGTAAGGCCATGAGAGTGGAACACCATGATTGGATTCTGGCCTTCATAAAAAAGTGAAGAGGTTAAGAGCTCATCTTGATCCCCATCATGAGGGGATACACCAATGGAGAATCCATCTACAAACCAGAAAGAAAACCCCCACCAAATATGGAATCTGTCAACACCTTGATCTTGTACTTATCTTCCAGAACCTTGAGAATAAATGTGTCATTTAAGCACTTCCCCCAACTCCACCTGTCTATGATATTTTGCTGTAACAGCTCAAACTGAACGAGATACATACTCAGCACCAAGGCACACTCTTCGATATGTCTTTGAGAGCAGGAAGCAATATCATATGGGTGTTAATTCTGATGGGTTTACTCAAACTATAGTTGATGAGCTTCATGATGTCAGAAGCCTAAGCTACGCATTAACTTCCCCTTCCTTTTTAACAGACTGCCATAGCTCATGAGTATGCTAGGACCCTTGGGCAGTGGGGAAGGAACTATTGGAAAGCATCGTAGTTTGAGGCACTTGGATCATGAAAATGGTCACACCCTGTTTGAAAGTGACCTTCAGATTAAATACAGAGAACAAAACTGCATAGTGGACCCTGATGCATTAGCTGCTGCATGTTGCTGGGTACATGGTTAGTAAGTGATTAATTGCAGCCAAATATATTTCATATATCCATCACTGTGTATCTGTCACCCACATAGAACAGTGTAACAACTGGTTTTGGTCTTAATTCAATCTGAACTGACCCAGGCAGGGCTCAGTACCCTGGCCTCATAGAGGTTGTATGCAGGCCAACAGGCTTGCTTAGGTACCTCACAGTCCAAACTAACTCCTATCCCCGCTTTCTCAAATTTGGAACTTTCAAATAGGGACTTGGAACCTTGAAGAACAAGCAAATATGTTTGTTTGTTTGTTTGTTTTGCCTTAACGTCAGCAAAGTTGGTGGAGGTAAAAATGAATGTTCAGTAAGCTGAATCAAGACCAAAAAACTCTAAGCAAACATGCAAACCTCTTCCATAACTCTGTCTCACCTTCTTTTGTCTCACCTCACTTCTTCCCTCCCCTAACTTGTACCCCAATTCCATCTCCTAAGAACTTGCTCTCAGTTGGAGCTGACTGATACACAGACCTCTACCCATAGGACGCATTATGGTTGATCTTTCACATGCTCAGAATACACAGCAGTCCACAAAAGGACACTCAGAAAAGAAGCTCAAGACCCTGGTGTTCAGTGTCTGATGATACCCTTCAGATCATTCTAACTAGGTGGCCACCAGCATTCTCAGCTCATTGAGTCCCCAGCATTGGCTCTGCTTGCTACTGAGGTGCTGTTTTTTTTTCCTGTTTCTGACAGTGCAATATTGCATATAATAACAATTACCAGTGACCTCCACTGGGTTGTCCAATCTCATTATTGCCAATGCATTTGGTACCTGCCACTGCCAATTTGCCTCAGCTGAGGTTTTATTCAGTGGGATATGATAGAGCTGTACAGCAATCTTTTTCCATTTAAATAGTTTAATTGAGGAAAGCTATCAGATGTTTCCAAATTTAATGTATACAACAATTTGCTTTTTCCTATCTCTTTTCAGAGCTGAGTTGGGAGAAAATGACATCTGATTCTTATAGAAGGAAAGCAATTACATTTTGGCGTCTGCCTTCCCCGGCTTGCATATGTTTTTAAACATAAAAAGAAATTCTTAATATGTAATTGTCAGGTAATAAAAAGGGAAAAATATTTTACTTTGCGTTTATGAAGTAATTTTTCAAAAGCATAAGGGAATTACATGTTAATGTTTTATGTTTATGACTGCACTCTAATACTGCACTATTTCTTCAAGTTTGGGCCTTTTTCCCCCCCTTCTCTGAAGAGGAATGCTGAGATGATCAGGCCTAGCTCAAATCCTGCCTCCCTGCAGAAATGTCCTTGTGTGTTCAGATCTCTCTCCACAGTACTTTCTGCACTATGTAACACTGGTTTCCTAGTTGGAGACCTAAGGTTATTCCTGTCTAGATTGTAAGCTTCTTGAGAATAGATAGAATTCCTTTTGCATTCTTATGTTCTCCACAACCCTCAACAAAGGACTGAATTTGAAACAGTTGATCCTCAACAAACACTTGTTGAACAGATTTACTCACTGACTTGCCAAATAACTAGTCATCCAGTAAATAGAATGATGTTATTCTAACACCCAATGCTATGACTCAGAGAATGTAATAAGATGGACAGATGGATGGATGGATGGATGGATGGACGGATGGACGGACGGACAGATAGATAGATAGATAGATAGATAGATAGACAGATACCACAAAATTTATGAGTTGTTCTGATTATTTGACCAGTTGGATTAGATATAATAGTTCTCAACATTCTTTCTTAGCTATAGGGCTTACTGACACCAGACTAAGATTATGAGACTCAAAACATTTTCCAGGAAGGACCAAGAGGCTACTGAGAGGGTCATAGGATGTCAGGAAGGCCAGACTCTTGCTAATTGTATTTCTTGGAGAACATTGTGGCTTACAATTTTATTATAATATTAATGAGATTTTCTGATTCCAAACTTCAACTCAACCCTGATCAGCAATTCTATTTCTCTTTAAATACATCTACAACTCTTGTAGATAATCCTTTACAAATATCCAATTACACTTCTCAATGAAAGAACTCACTTCATACTTCAGCGAGAAAAGAGAAGCAGTTGGTGGGGAAACCCTCATCTTTGTTACATCAAATCATCAGTCCATTCTGCACCATAATTATCTCTTCTTTCTTCTCTTCATAGCAGACCTAGTGTTCTCTGTGGAAACTGCTTTTTCTTGTATGCTGAACCCAATGACCTGTCTCAGGCCTTTGCTTTTCTGACCTTTACTTTCCATCATTCAGGATCATTCTATCAACATTTCAATACACCAAGCTACTCTAATTTTGTCTAAGACAAAACTGCTGTGTTAATTCACATCTCTCTCTGCTTCCCTTTCTAGGAAAAAACAACAATAACAGCAAAAATGTTTGAATTGTCTATGTGGACCATCTCCATCCCTTTAGCTTCTGTTTTTTTCTACATGCATCCCAGGTAGCTTCTGTTCTTCTATCCTTTTGGAGCTACTCTTGTTTAGGGTCTCCACTTTTACCTTTCTCTGCTGAAATCGGTGGATAATTTTTGGTTTTTATCTTATTCTCTTAGCAAAGGTTTTACACAGGAGGGTTCTCACCCTGGTGTATGTGTATGTATGCATGTAGATACATATGTATTATTTCTCTGCATCCCATTCTAAAATGTAAACTCCCTAATTTATCTGCCTAATCCAGCTCCTGTCACATGGTAAGTGTTGAATAGATGTTGGTATTACCCAATGTACTTTCCTCCAGCAATTTCAAATCTATTCCATATCATCAAGACATAGAGTCATAGTATATCAGTTTTGGAAGGGGTCCTGGAGATGATCCAGTCAGGGTGACCTTGATATATCTCATGAACTAATTTGAGTGATACACTGCTAGAAGCTTCTGGAAGAGCTAGTTAAGTCTCCTAGATTTTCTACCCAGGCCCTTTATATAACACTTGCCCTTATTCTGTGTGGAAGATCTTGGTGCTATAGTGTGTACTCATGGTATGGAAGTGTGATCTCTCAGGACCAAAGTGAATACAATAACCAACCAAGGAAGAAAACTCTATGTGGCAGTTTCTGATCATTTCTTAAATTTTTGGAAGAATACCTAGCTTTATTTCAACTTGATAAATGAACACAATTGTGTTCCTGAACCTTGTCCAATTCTGTATTTTCACAATTAAGACAGTTTTATGATTTTCTGAATCATATAAGCAATATATGTTTATTGAAAATAATTAAAATAAAAAAGTAAAAATTACTTAAAATTGAATTACTTAACATAATTGTCATTAATCTTTTTTCTACCTGCTTATTAAAGTTTATCACAAGTGTAGAAAAAGTATACAAATCATACATTGACAGCTTAATGAATTACTACAAAATAAATATCCGTGTATACATCACTCAGATCAGAAAAAGAATGTGGTCAGTTCCCAAAATTACTTGTACCACCTACCAGTTCTCCTCTTCAGCGACCTTTATTTTGCTGGCTTTTAAAAACCATAAAAATTGTTTAATTTTTAACATTTATATCTTTATATCAGTGAAATAATTTGGTATTTTCTTTATATTTGCTTTTTATTTTTTTGCTTAACATTACACGTACATTTATTTGTGTATAGCTGTCATTTGTTCATTTTCACCCCTATAAATGTTTCCTTATAAGAATGTTTATCCATTCTACCTATGAGGGGCATTTTGTGTTTTTAGTTTGATAAAATGAAAAATTGCTAAACAAATATTCTTGTACATGACTTTCACTGGACATGTTTCTTTGGTCTGTTAAATGAATATATGGCAATAGTATTGTTCTTTTATGTGTACAGGTACATTCAACTTTTAACAGGTAGTCTCAATTTTCTAAAGCATTCCTTTTCATCCTTACAGACACTGTTCATTTTAGGCCTTCAATGAGTAAAAGTATTTCATCAAGATGTGTTTGATTACTAATATGAATCAGTACCTCTTCACATATTTATTCACTCTCATAAAATATCTGTTTAGATATCCTGCCATTTTTCTATTGCATTATTTGGTTTTTACTTGTTGATCCTTAGGAATTTTTTGTATATTCTGGGTTTGAATTCTTTATTACTTTTATATGTTATAAGTTTATGACCCTCATTATGGCTTGTTCACTAATTACTTTTGATGACTTGAAGCTGTTAACATTAATGTAGTTCAATGCATTTTTTTATAATTAGTGGGTGGTGTATCAGATATAAAAAGTATTTCCTTATACAAATGTTGAGAAAAATATTCTTATAGAGCCTTTACTGAATTACCTTTAGCATTAACATCCACGATTTACTGGAATTCATTTTTTTTCTTTTTCCTTTTCTTTTTTTGGGGGGAAGTACTGGGGATTGAACTCATGACCTCAGGCTTGACAAGCAGGTGCTTATGCTACTGAGCTAAATCCCTGGCCCCTGGAATTTGTTTTTGTGTGAGGTGTGAATGAGGAGTCAAATAGTGTTTTTTTCCCCAACATTTTGATATTCAATAGACTTAATGCCATTTATTAAAAAGACCTCCTTCCCCCACTGCTCTGCCATTCTCTTTTATCATCAATACATGGATGTACCTCTTTCTGGACCCTCAGCTCTGCTACCCTGGCTGCTCATTTTTGTTTGCACCAATGTTGTATTGTCTTCATTTCTGTTGCTTCACGTCTTTTAAGTCTTAATTTTTTGATACTATGTGACACTCTTATCTTGGAATTTTTTTATTCAGAGTATTTTCCCTTTGTATTTTTATATAAATTTAAAAATCAGTTTGTTAGTTCACACACACACATGAATGTGTGTATCTGGTTGAACACAGACATACATACAAACCTGCTGAATTTTTTTCTAGGATTGTATTGAATCTACAGATTAATTTGGGGAGACTTGACATAGCTACAATTTCTGTTCTGAATATATCGCCAGTATATAGTGAATATTCTTTCATATTTTTATCTCCATGTACAGTCATCACACATACACAATTTTATATATATTGAATCATGTTTTTCTGTGGATTCTATATCTGTCTATCTATCTATCTATCTATCTATCTATCTATCCATCTATCTACCATCTCTCTTCCTAGACACTTTTCTTGTTGATGAGACAAAATATCCAACACCCAAAGTTAAAGGAGGAAAGGTTTATTTCGGTTCAGTCCATTGGCTCCATGACAGAGTAACGTGGCAGAGGGGACTCACAAAAGAGAAACAGTTCATGGCAGGTACAAGGCAGCAAAAGCATCCAAGCAACAAGAGACAAACAAGGACCTTTTTCTATCCCTTTAATTTTATCCAGGTTACCTACCCTTAATACAGTTAATCCTAGTGTTTCATTGTTGATCCCAGCATCACACACCCTAGGCCCAGCTACCTCCAAAAAAGCCCTGCCTATGACTGCATGAGGCTTTGGGAGGACATCTATATACAAATACATAAATATATATTCTGTCAATTCCAAGCACACACATTTACAGATACATACCACCACACCTTCATAATTCCCCTTCTAAGTTTACTGGTTAAAACTGTGTTAAATCTTTCTATGATATGTTTTAGACTTATGTAGTCATTTGCATTTATAACAATATACATATACTTTACAGGCATTATCAGTACAAAAATAGAATATATATATATATACACACTCACATATATATATATAATGCATATCTTTCTTTACATTTTGTCTTCTTCACATAAAAATTTATCAAAATAATCCCTCCAAGGAATGCTATCTGATGCAATCTTTATATGAACTATGTGATATTTCACTGTAGAAACACCCCATAATTTATTCAACTCTTCCTCTATTGATGAGCATTAATTTTTGCTTCGAGATCTGTGAAGTTACAAACAATTCTGATATTAATATTCATGACCTTGAAAAAATGCTTTCTTGCTGGAATGTTTCTCACTGGACAAGATTTACAAGAGTGGGATTACAACCTGGAGGGTATGCATAGTTTACATTTTAATAATAACTTTCTAGTTTATTTTTCAAAACACACACTGTCCGTCTTGTTCTGTTGTATTTTACTATCTTCAAAATAATAAAAAATTTTTTAAAAACCACAGATTGACATTTCCCTAAATTATATAAGAAAAAATTTCCCCAACATCTCTATCAGAAAATTATCATTCTCTTTAATCCTCACCAGTTTCATAGTGGAAATGATATATCATTTTTTTAATTTATATTTATCTGTTAGTGAAGTTAAACATTTGTTTACATTTTTCTTAATGCTTGAATTGGATCTTATTTTGAAGTGTTTCCTCATATTTTTGCCTATTTTCCTCTTTGTTTTTGTGCATGTGTGTATGATTTTCTTATTAAGGTTTTAGAAAACTTGTGCATACCTCAAATATTAACATTTTACCAGTCATCCACATTGAGATTGTCTCCCAGTTATATTAGCCCATTGTATGTTACTCTGACAAAATATCTGAGGTAGGTAACTCTATAAACAAAAGAACTTTGGTTCACAATGTAGGCATCCAAGGTTGAGGGTCTACATCTAGTGATAGCTTTATTGCTGGCAGAGTCCCCAGATGATATAGGACATCACACAGCAAGAGACAAAGAACTCATGTGTCTCTTCTGTCTTCTTTCTCTGTCTTTATAAAGTTATCAGTCTTTAAACATGAGAGTTCTACTTTAATGACTTTATCTAATCCTAATCAGTTTCCAAAAGCCCCACCTTTAAACAGTATAGTCAAATTAAGTTTCCATCCCATTAATACCTCCCAATGGGGATTAAATTTCATCATGTAAACCCCGGGGGCACGTTTAAAACCATATCCAAACTCTAGGAGCAGTGTATTATTTGTCATTGTGACATCTTTCACCATACTAATATTAGCTTCTACGCAGTTGAATATTCACCAATCTTTTCTTTATAACTTCTAAGTTTCCTGAGTTTATAAAAATGTTTTCTGAGGGCCAAGGATTTAGCTCAGCCCCACAAGAGCCTTCCTGGAAAGCAAAAAGTCATGAGTTTGATCTCCAGTACGCCAAAAAAAAAAAAAAGGTTTTCTGTACTATATCCATCCCTTCAAATACCTCTTGGGAGATTTACCTATAAATTACAAGTATGTATATTATTTTTTGCATTAAATTTATGATTTGTTTGATTGATACAAGTTTATATTTAAACCCTCAATACAGGTAGAATTAAAAAATACAGTATAAGGCAGGAAACTCTTATTTTCTTATAAATGAATTATTAACACCAGTTATTAAATAGACCACTTTTTTTCACTGGGATCTAGTTCTGAATTTTTCATTCTATTTTCACGTCAGTCTCATTCTTCATACATTATGTTTCTATATCAGCTAAGCAGTCAAGGTAGCCTCCCTTAACTATTCTTTAAATGTTTTTTTGTGGCCTTTCTCAGGCACTTATTTTTTCATATCAATTTGTTAATTTAACAGAATAAGAATCCATTAGAATTTCAATTCAAATTTGATACATTTTTATAGTAATTTGGGGGAGAACTGAAATTTTTGTAAGTCTTATCTAAAATGCAGCATTTTTAACTTGTACAAGATACTATTTTATTTTCTTCAAAATTACATAAATACTTTTATTGGTTCAATTATATATTTGAATTTCTCTTCATGTTGTCTTTAACATCTAGGAGTTAGGCTCAGCCAAATATCAGGAACTAAATGCTTACTACGACACAAGACCTTAATTAAACTGATAATCCATAAAAATAGTACCAAGTATATCCACCAAACTTTTAGAGTCAGTCTATCACACAGACTTCAGAATCAAATAGATTCAGTTAAACTTACTGAATGAACCCAATTTTGTTTTGTTTTGTTTGTCTGTGAAATGTGTACTAACACCCACCCACCTCATTGGGTTGAAGTTAGGAATGAAAGAAGACACGTTTTGTAGGACAAATGACAGGGTACTAGCACATAGTAGGAGGCAATCAATTCTTAGACTCTTTGTTCTTTCTTTCTTAATAAAGTTATGATTTAAAAGAGGAAAATATCTCCATGCATTTTACATAACACACTTGGGAACCGTGTGAACCTTGGGCTTGCAACCTGGACTCACATTCATGCCCCACACCCAAATGCCCCCAGGTGCTCTCTCCCTCCAGTTTCAGAAATTGGGCCTTCTGAGCACCGTCATCACTATTGCTTATCACAGCAACTGCATAGTGAGCTCGAGGACTATGGATATTACTTTGTATGACATTTTTGCTATTTCTAACATTTTATTGTTCCCGTTTCTTTTTCTTTTGAGAAGGATACTAAGACCCAGAAAAGTAACAACAATGGTTCTCAACTCTAAGGACTCCAAAGCCCTTTCAATAAATCAACACTATTTTTTAGTACAGTTATAAAGAAAAATGAAGTGAAAGTAATTTATAATAAAATAATTTGCATTTCTCTATGTGACTTGAGGCATACCTACACTAGAGTCTCACATCTACTCATAACAAGCCAGTTTGTATTGAAGACTAGAAAACTATTTAACTCAGTGCTCCTGGAATGTCTCTATAGCTGACATTTTGAAATAATAGTTAAAAGGTATATTTGGGGATATGGTTATGCATATATATAGTGTGTGTGTGTATATGTCTCTCTCTATATATATACATATATATGTATTCTTATTTGTGTTTGCGTGTGTCCAGGAAAATCTTTATGTGCATATGGATAGATACTGATGTGTTACATTGTCATCATTCAGTGTTGTAATGTGCCTAAATGGTAAATGACTTAACGAGATGAACTGGAAAAAGAGTTCCATTTTCCTTGATTTACGTGGTAGCTGTTTCCTTGGGAGCAACAGAGTATATTATAATGCTGAAAGAATACTTGGATTCATGTGTGAAATAGTCTAGGCTCAGATCATTATAAGCGCATTGTTCATCTGCAGACTGCAGGGTTATGCCAGGCAAATGTGGGCTTGTCACACATGGCAGGATGCCTAGCATCCCATGCTTATCCCTGGCAAATAGCACCCCAAACTGTAGTGCCAATCAACAGGAGCCCCCCACAAGTATCCAGAATTCCATCTAGGGGACAGTTCTGCTGTTGCTGTGAGGTTTTTCTACAACTGGGGACCTGGAGCTGGGAGACTTCTCAGTGGCCGGACTGATGCCACGCTGGCCTACAGCCACAAGATGAATGTGGAATATGCGGCTCTGGTTCCCAGCCGGGATTTCCTCCAACCTCCACAGCCCTTTTGCTGGCAGGGAGAGCAACAAACGCCAGACTTACAGAGGAGGTCAGGGGAAAGCAATTTCAATTAGAGGGGGATTGCTGAGGTCTCAAGCCAACACAGACAAGTTGTGTAACACTGGCGGCACCATGACCCAAGTCATTTATCCTCCTCCGAGCCAGTCAGCCAGGGCTGTACAGGAAGGCTTCACGTACACCCCAATCTTCCTTCTTTTTCTTGTCTTTGAAAGCAAAGGAAAACAGCATCCATGATGGCGATCACAAATTCCTGAAGACTGTTCGTGGTGCTGTGCTGAACAGTTGTGACAGTTAAATGACTTTTGAAGCAACCCATTTAGCAGAATGACTGGCATGTGACAAGTGTTAGAAAAATGGACAGCTCAGTCACACATATTTAATCAGCACTCTGTATTTAGGCCATTTTTGGAGGTCCAAACTATCTTGGTAGGTGGCAATTAAGAGGCTTTGCATGACAAAATTCATTGATTCTAAAATGTCTTTCACCCCTCCCAGAACTGGTTTGGTCTCCCTGGAAGAGAAGGAAAGGGCTCAACTTAGAAGCTAATTTTTGCTCTAAATGGAGGATTCACAGAGATGTAAAACAGAGTCTTTGCTCTCAAAGATTTGCAATCCTCAGTTGGTAAAAACCTTAACAAAAAATGCAACAAGTCTGAACTGTTTTGTGTGCACGGACCTGTGTGTGTCTATGTGGTAGTAGCATCCCAATGTCCTAGTCCTGAGGCAGAAACTCTAAAATGGCCATGCTGGTAGAATATAGGACCTCAGTAAAGCCACTTAACCTCTGCCAAACAGGGCCTCAATGTATTTCCAACTCAGTTCACCTGCATATTGTGAGGATCAATGGAGATAATGGATGTGGAGACACACAGAAAGAAAAGAACATGCCTCAGGTGCCAAGATGTATGATTTCAGACAGAATTGCCCTCTACCAGTATGAATGACTTGCAAACTTAAATAATGACCTTGCTACCTATGTGCCTTCTACTGCTAGTCACATTTTCATCCAGCTGAGTAAATCATTTTAAAATTGGGTATACCACAGAGAACTGTGGGTAGTGCCTGTGTGTGGGGGTAGTGGGTTGTTTTCTTTCATTTTGAAGAATGAATTCAGGGTGGGGAGCTGTGGTCCACATCTGCTTTATCTGGAGCATTGCCCATCTGCCCCAAGCCACAAGTGATGCTTGTCTTCTCCCTGCACTCCCTGGCCTGGGAGCTTCCTGCAACGCCCATGCCTGTCCAGCTCCAGATTATCCCACTCTAAGGCCATCTCTCTTTCCCCTGCCTATTGCCCTGGCTTTTAAACTTACCCCTTATCCTAGTTCAGGGAAACTATCTTTTCTATAAAGAAATGACAAGTGAATTTATACTTGGACATTCAGCAAGTAACAGTATAACATCTTAATCCTTCTGTGATTATTAAAGTTTTAATGCATAACGAAGTTCAGGAATAGAACTCTGATATAATGACCTATAGATCAGAGAAAATACACACAAAGTACCAAAATCAGAGAAACATAAAGCTAGCTCCATAACAACTATGCTATTATCTGTGTGTTATCATGCCCATATGAGCTGAGCAACAGCTGGCTTTCCTGACATGCTCCAGCCATACTCTTAACCATGTAATTAATGAAAAAGACATTTGAATATTTTGTTTGGTATGTGTACACTGGGCACATAAATGCAGTTATCACAACATATTTGACTTCTTTTTATTTTAAAGAGAATAAAAACAAACAAAAAGCCAGAATAAAGTCAATCAAAACAAAACAATGAAAGTGATACAGGACTTCAAAACAGAATAATAGGAAATCAACCATTGCTACCATAATGCCTCAGAATTGCTGCCCTTACTATCAGACATAATAATAAAATCAAACAAAACAGAGAAGTATAAAACCAATCAAAACAAAACTTCAAACAAAACAATTAAACAGAGCAAAACAAAACAATGAGAACAATAATGTATTTCAAAAACAAGACAGAAGGAAATCCCCCATAGTTGCTATATTTCATATTGTTATCCTCTAAATAAATGCTCAGACTACCAGATTTAGACCTGCAAAGTCAATCCAACAATAAACCATTAAGTTGTTTTTATACTTCAATTGCTATTAATTCAGTGTGTGTTCCTCTGTATCAGCTGGTTACTTAAGGGAAGGGAGGAGGGCTTGGCTCTTCTTGTCTCCCAGCCTGCATGCTGGCTGGCTCATGGGAAAGGCACTTCTTGGTTCTCCTCCTGGCCCACGGTCACTGCTGGCTCACAGGAAGGATACATATTTGACTTTTTGTGGGCTTCTGCTCTGAATCAATTCTCTGCAAAGGGCTATACCCATTCTCCCTCCTGTAGGCCTATATCCTCATTTAGACTCACAAGGAGAACTTCTTTTCCCACAAACCTTCCCTGTCACTATGAGCTCAAAGCAGTCTTTCCTTTTGCCACGGCACATTCGTCTTGCCTCTGTCGTGCTCCTCTTCCTGGAATCATTGGGTTCAATATTACATTTCTTTGAGCTGGGTAGTAGTTGGATAAGCAGATAGCCTTGAAGTTTTAGCCCCAGCTCATACCAACTGTGACCTATGTAAAGTTATACACCAAGAAAGATACAAAATCACACGGTACAGTCCTCTGCAGGGCAGGAATGTGTCCTGCCCACCATGCCAGCAACACAGCTCTCTTGATCAGATTGAGGATTTTCAACTATGCCTTCCCGCTTCTAGATGGCTTAGACTACAGTAAAGGCCTCTGAACTAATCTGACTGCTGGCATCCAACTGGGCATCTGTGCAGCTCCCAGGAAGATGGTAGGGTTATTTTTTTTCCCTGCTGAGCTTGCACCTGTGCTTCTAACTCTTGGCAGACTGCGAGGGTCCTTGTGCAGTTGCTGGTTAACCACTTCATGTTCTCATAAACTTGACTTCCTTTGTAGTGGTCAGCGCTGGATCAAGAGTCCAGAGTCCTTCACTCTTTTCTCTTCAATACCATCTGTAAAATGGTATTCATGACACTTCATCAAGTTTCCTCAGCTCTCAAGTTCCCTAGGTCCCTTTTCTCTCAGGATGGCAATTAAAACAAAACCAAACAAAGCAAAACAAAAAAAACAAACCAAACCAAAACAAAACTGGGAACCAGAAGTCATAGGCTAATTCTAAAATGATCTTAGGGATAAGCCTGTTTGATTAGGGGTGAGTTTTTAAATTGGGACTTCTCTATTATCTTTCTATTAAAAAAAGAGCAAAGCTCCAGGCTTGTAGCTCCCACCCACTCAGAAACTCCAGGGACTGCTGCCTGTACCTTCTTCACACCTCTAGTAGGGGCACCCAACACTGGGAGGCTCACCCCTGATGCCCAGTAGCAGATATATAGGTCCTAGATCTTGAAAAGCAAGAGCCCTCACCACCACTAAAGCACACTGAGCAGCCTGGGCTCTGCGCCACCTGGAAACACTCACCTTCAGGACCTCTGACGCTGTGAGGGTGGGCGAGCAGCAGGGGGTCCTGGCTCCAGAGCCTTGGAGAACATTAAGCCTTTGCATTCCTACCCCCCACAAGATTGCTGATCAAAAAGGGAGGCAAACAAAGGCCGATGAATGAGAATCAAATTGAGCTGGGGCAGCGGACAGATGGGGCCTGTCAGGCGCCCACAGCCCATTCTATTTATTAAAAACAAGAAGAAAAGAAAAAAAAGATCATCTCCCTTCTCCCCGCCAGCTTTGGGAAAGATGAGAGGTATGGATGGGATGGGGTGCAGCACTAGTCCAGGGGGCCCAGATGTTTTCCAAGCCATAAGATCCAATCTGCCCTTGGTAACCTCACCCTAAGGCTGATTGTCTAGCTCCTGCTTGAGACTTCAGGTTTTGTATAACAGCTTTTTGTAACACATGGCATCTCTGTACTAAGAGGCTGAGGTGCTGTCCTGTGTAGCACCCAGTGCAGTTCATAGGCACATATGTGGGCCTGGTTTAACGGAGATGTATTTGCAACATAGCTCAGGTATTGGGAGCTTTCCAGTAAAAACAAAAAAAGTTCTTTCCATGTCCTTGTTTACTTCGAGCAACAAACATGTAAAATGTGTAAGGCTTGGTTGACAGTCCTAGTTTGCAGATGAGGAAAATTAAGTGATCCTTACAGTCATATGGTAACTTGGTTATAGATTCTTGGCAAAACACTAGCTCACATGCAAGTGTGCTTATGTGTGTGTCATACACACAACACATGTGCTAACCTTGCTTATGTCTCAGTACAACCACCACTTGGCCTGTGGGCTACATCTCCAGCCATGTGGTACACATAGAATCTGCCCAATTGTGAAGCCAGATTTACTACTTATTCATACCTCTACCTCTATCTTCTTGTGTGGACACTCACACACGTGCATACAGATGCATGCCCTGGGCACGTGCTGACTTTCATTCTGAACCTGTGTTTCACCCTACTAGGGGCCCAGTTAAATGAGCCTTGAGATAGCATCTTAATACTAGTATTTCTCAGAATTGGGCTACAAATTTGTTCTTTGAAAGTTGTCTGCCAGGAAAAAGAAGGCTACCCCATTAATGGGGAGGAGGGATCAAGAAAGCAGCCTGAGAAATCAGGTGTCAAGCTGACCTTTTGGAGAGAACCAAATACTCATTCTTACTATTGATTCCTTTCAAGGAAGATAGAAGGCACTTTATCTCCCAGGTATTGAGTTAAAAGTGGAGCTAGAAACATGGTGAAGCAAATAGTCTTCTTGCTATGAGAACACATGGGCAAAGCATCTTACTGACCCATATCTTTTAAATACTTGTCGCAAGACTTGCCATTCTGCCATTAGAGATTTATTCCATTAAGGTAAACACTGTCCTCCACATTCTTTAGAAATGATGATATTTCATTCATCTTTCCTTGGAAATTCACTAGATCTCTTACATAGTAGTTCTCAACCTCGGTTTGTGAATGCATTTTAAGTCAAGATTTCTAAATTCTGCTTCCCAAAATTAGCACAGATTAATTTATTCATTCATTCATTCAAAAATATGCACTAGTCACCTCACCTGGCATATACCACATACTAATACTAATCTAGATATTATGGATATGTCAGTTAACTAAATGAGAAGGTTGCTGCCTCTTGGGAGCTCATATTCTAGAGAGGCAAGATAGAGACAATGAGTAAATAGATAAGCATAAGAAATTCCAGCTAATAGCAAGTGATACACAGGAACTCAGGGTGATGCAAAAGACAACCAGGCCAGGGAAATCTCAGAGAACATGACACTAAAGCGAGAGTCTACCATGTGAAAATCTAGGGGGAATGACCAATACAATGCCCTACATTCAAAATGACTCACCCCAAATAAAAGCCAAGGTTAAAAATAGAGAACAGAGAAATCAGGCAGCCTCTTGAAAATCAGGCTAAGGAGATCTTATTCCAAAAGTGGAACAATACTGTGAATGTGTATGTGTGTGTGGAGTAGAATGAGGTTGTTCAGCAAAGAAGTGACTTGATCTGATTTACAGTGTGAGGAGAATGAATCTGAGAGGACAAACAAGGAAGCAGAAAGCCCCATGTCCTGGTGAGACATTAATAGTGGATGGATGAGGGCGGTGGGGCAGAGGCTGAGAGAATAGACTAGTGTAAAAAGAACTTTGGCTTAGTGCTGGGAGTCCCTGCCATCAGTCTGGAGGTGGGGATGAAAGAATGTGAATGTTGTAATCAAAACGGAGTCACATCAAGTCACAGCTAATTAACTAAATAAATATTTTTAAACAATATTTAAAACCAGGAAGTTAGGAAGGAGTGGATCTCATGCTTGTGAACCTGTTGTGGGTGGTACCTGGATGTCCCAACTCGTAAGCTTTGTGTGCTTGTAGATAGGGCTTTTCTGAGGTGGCTGAATCTACAGTGTTTGAATATGGATTAAGACTGTGTTAATAACTAAATTAATCTATTGATTCATTTAGCATGGTTCTGGGTATGAATAATAGGCAGGCCCACCCAGGATGTGAGTGACACCAACCAATAGGTTTGTAGCCTGAATAGAATTGAAGAGGGAAAAAAGGAAGGTAGACTGGCTGCTTGTTGCTTGCTGCCTGTCTTGCCATGGACTTTCTCCTCTGCCGTGCCCCTCTGCTATGCAACCCTGCCTTGGAGCCAGCTGACTATGGACTACAAACTCTACAAACTGTGAGCCAAAATAACCCTTTTCTGCCTTAACTTTGGGTAAGGGTGTTACATCTTAGTGATGAGAAAAAGTAACTAAAACAGTACCTGACAATGAGAACTTTCACAGAAGGCTCTGCCAGAGCCACAGCCTTGCACAAAGGCCACTACAACCTTACACAAGAAGACTTCTGCAAGGACAACTGTCCAGCAGCTGTCTGTTCTGCTTTGCTAGTGCCATGCTTGTTACTGATCCTTGAACAGGATTATTATTAATCCTGTGGCCAAGAATTCCAGTATCACAATAACTAACTAAATCTTCTGTACTTGGCCTTAAAACTACCCCCTTGCCTCAAGCTCCTTGAATATGCATATAACTTGCCATGGTATGTGTTCTCAATACAGTGCTCTCTCTACTCATCCCAAATTAACTCGCAAATCTGTGGAGACTCTGTATATTATCCAGGTTAACAGAAAAGAGAGGAATAAAGGTCATACTTTTGGTCTTCAGTGCGAGCCAGAGAGTGGACTGTCATATCCTTTATTGAGATGAGGAGACCTGATGGGGAATCAAGGTTTCATCTGTGGCTGTGTACAATTCAAGATGATTCTTAGCTATGCATCTAGAAAGAAGGAGTAAACACTTAAGTTCCAATTCTGGCATGAAAGGTTATGATTTATACCTAGATGTCTCCCCAAAGCCTCATGGGGCTTTGGAGAGGTGATTGGTTGATGGGTGATATAGGTGACTTGCTGTTAAGAGGTAGGGTTTAGTCTGAAGAGGTAGGTCATCAAGAAATGTAGCATTAAGATAAAAAATAATTTTTTAAAAAATTTTATTTAAAGAGAAAAAAGCAAAACAGAAAAAAGGGTAGAATACAGAATTTCAAAAAAAACATTAAGAAATCACTACTTGATAAATTACATATTGTCTTCTTAGAAATAGTTGTTCATGTTACAAAATTAGGGCATACAAAGTGAACAAACAGTGAGGCTGTAAACAGTTCTGTTCAATGATCCAACAAAAACTTGGTAATGTGGTTATCAATCCCACACACTTAAACATACATGCTGTTATATCCTTTAGCGCATTTTCTTTTCCTCCTTTTGCTTTTTAAGTACATTATCTGTTTAGTTATATCATGTTTCAGCTTGCTCAGCACCTTATTGATCTGTTTTGTTGTTGTGATTTCCTTTTGAATCACCTTATATAATTCTGTTGTTTTGTTTTTGAGTTTCTCGTCATCCATGTCACATGGATCAGCTTTGATGGAGTTGGGAGTTTTTGGAGGTATTTTGTTACCTTGTTTTCTCATGTTCTATTGTTTTATTTTTATTTAATTTGCATTAACTTGGAGGTAGTAATATACAACAAAACAGGATGGAATAATGCCAATTGAGACAGTATAGTGAAACTGGCACAGAACATCACAGCAGGTCACCAGGACAACAATAATAGGCACCATTGTATATCTCGTTATCTTCAAAATAGTTGTTCTTCTATTAGGTACAGCAAAATCAAAAGAAATACACAACATTATAGAACACATCAAAACAGAATATTGAATATAACAACACCATTAATCAGGACAAAGCAAAACAGTGATAAAAATATCTGCCTTCAGAGATAGTAGAAGGAAACTCTCCCCACTTGCTGTACCACATATGGTCACCTCCCAAGAGATACCCAAATCCCTGGATCCTGATTGTTAGCGGGGGTGGGGGTGGGGATATGGTATGTTTGATTCTAAGCCCGTGCCCCGGTAGGCAGCAGACTGGATACTGGTTGGCTCAACGCCCTAAGTTCTAACATGGCGTGGATCTCAGGAAACACTGTTACTTCTTGTTTCCCCGCTCTGGGGTGGCCCAGGCTTGCCAGAGCACAGTCACTTACCAGGGTGGCAGGCATGTTACTCAATAAAAAATAATTTTTAAAAAAGAAGAGATATGTCACTGTGGGAGTGACCTGGATATATCTGCCTTCCAGGCTACTCCCAAGGCTTCTGGCTCCTGGCTACCATGAGGTGCCATGCTCTTCTGCATGGCAGCCCCTTCTACCATGCTACTTCTGCCTTGGAACCAGCCAACTATGGGCTGAAACCTTTACAAACTGTGAGCCAAAATAGACCTATCTTCCTTTAAGGCATTGATATCAAATACTTGTCTCAGTAACAAAAAAAGTGACTAAGACATGAGGCTTGTTTCTGGAGATACAGATTTGATAGCTGTTGCTATGGACGAGGTATTTAAAGCTTTGGATTGGATGAGATAGAAATTAGATAAGGAAGAGAATAGGGTACAGACTGTGTCCTAAGGTATCCTAACCTCAGCCAGTGGAGGAGACAAGGAGGATTTAGCATAAAAGTAGTATACCTAGGTGACAGGCAGGAAAACAAGGAGAGTTGAGAATACAAGAGAAGAATATTTCCAGCAAAAAGAAATACTATTTAGTATGAATACTACTGAGAATTCAAGGTAAAAACAGAGAAATGATTTCAGGTTTGGCCATGTAGCAGCAATTGGTAAATCAGTCAAAATCTCGGTGTGGTGGGACGGAGGCCCAAGTGGAGCTGAAGAGAGAAATATGAGTGATGAATGAGAGACAGAACTCTCAACTCTTACCAGAAGCCTTCCTACAATGGAGAGAAAGGCAGGTGATAGCTACAAAGAAACGAGATTAAGAGAAAGTTTGGAGTTCTTGAAAATAAACCAGAAACCCATGTGACTCTACAGCTACTGTCTCTTAGCCATTCATTGCAAACATGGAAACAGGACCAGAGATGCTTCCAGGACTGGACTACAGGATTCCTGCCTCTAGAATGGGCCCTGTGGGGAGGGTGGGCCAGCTCAAGAGAACTATTAGAGAAACCTATCTTGTTTTGACTGGTGTCATATTCCTCTTTCCTGCCTTAGGAGGTCTGCCCCTTTCTCAAAGACTTTCAGTGGGTCCTGTAGACAAAGTAATCACCTTCTTGCTCATCACTAGACCCCTATAATCAAAGACAGATTATTAACATTCTTTTTACCCATCCTTTCTTTTTCCATCT
Organism: Dolichotis patagonum; assembly: GCA_004027295.1. Classification (NCBI taxonomy): domain Eukaryota; kingdom Metazoa; phylum Chordata; class Mammalia; order Rodentia; family Caviidae; genus Dolichotis; species Dolichotis patagonum. Next base: position 38,881 of record PVJX010001489.1, on the reverse strand, counting down.
CCCTCTTCCTCTCCATTTCCTACTTCCTTTCTATCTCCCTGGTTTAGGTGATTGAATCCAGGACCTCATGCATGCTAAGCAAGCACATGGCACAGGAGCCTTCAGAAATGAAGACCCAAAGAAACAGGGGCACTAAGTTATGTCAGGTTGGGTGATGAGGGACAGCTGTGCAGAGTGAGATTGGATGAAGGCAAATGATCTTATGGTGATAAACTGAGGGGATTGAGCAAGACCAGCTGATTCTGATTCTTCTGCAACTCTGGGTCGTCAGTGATGAGGACATTTTTTTCCTTTGATTATAGAGAGGGTGTATGTCACATGGAAGGTCAGAGAATTCTTTCTATGGCCTTTCAGAAGAGGAGAGCCAAAGCACAAGAGACCTTTCTGCTTCTGCTGCTTTCTCAAATACTAAAGTGCATTATTTTACAGTAACATACCTTATGCTCCCTCAGTTTCCTGGCAGGGCCTGACCTCCATGGTTAAAGCTGTGGTATGCAGTTCATATGTTTATCACTTCCTTCCTATGGACCTTGTGACAAACTACAGCCAATGGCTGACAACCAGAGAGAATGACTCCAGGTAAGAAACGATGAACAGGCTCACTCTTCTCTATAGCATTGCTGGGCTGTGTAGGCTGACATGGCCTTGTGGAATAAGTCACAGTAGCTGTGAATCATGAATAACTCCATGACAAAAGCTTTGGGCCTGAATGAAGACACCTGAGTTCTAGTACTGGCTTACTGGTCCTCAGCCACATGGCCTAAGTGACTTTCTCCCTTTAAGCCTTAGTGTTCCTTTTGTATGGACAGAGGAGACCAGGCCAGTTGGTCTCTTGCAGGTGGGTGGCTTTAGAATAGGTGAGTACCCTCCTGTAAGTTCCTAAGGAAGTGATTCCCCTACTACCCCCAAGCCCAGCTAATATACACCCCTTCCAGTCTTCCCTCTCTCCAAAGCTTCCAGCCTTCTCAGGGATTGTTTCCTTTTACTTGTTATCCCAAGCTATCAGCCAAAGCCTTATCATCTCTCTGGGTTCTCGTGGTAGTGGGAGCCAACAGGTTGAAGACCAAGACTCATGCTGATATATATAGTCATTTAATTTCTGGAAAGTATTATCTGAATCTAGCAGGCAGGCTCTTCCTCTCTGTCAGGACCCACAACAGTTGTTATTTTGCTTGGTTCTGCTGCCATTTTTTTAATAGGTGGGGACAAATGTCTTTTTCATTTCTCCTTCTAAAAAAACCCAAGTAATATAATCTATTGAGCTGGTGCAGGGCTGATCCTGAACATTCAAGCAGGTATTTGCAGCTGATATGACAGGGAATAAAGTGCTTGTGAAAACCAACTGATTAGTCCAGCAACTGGGAATGAATCTGCGTCTGTCTTCATCGATATCTCCTAATCTTTGCCAACACCTGTGTGTCCCACTTCCATGCCACTGTCAGATAGCCCTGGACCCTGGGAATGGCAGCAGGGTTGGCTCTAGGAGTCTTTCAGGAGAGGAGCCAGGTTACTGCTTGCTAGCTAAAAAGAAAGGCCCAGTCAAGCCAGGGTTATAGTGAAAAAAACCCAGTTAGTGGAGAAATTTTAGGGATTAGGAAAAACTTCTTCCTCCCCAAAATGCTACCCCATTTGTTCCCTGACACAAACTACAAGCAGAGCTTCTAACCCAACATGCTGTCTGGGGTAACACAATGCGTTGGACCTGAGCATTTTGCAAAAGCCTGCAAAATTATTTTTGGAACCTGGAAAAAAAAAGATGTCTCTAAAATCGGAAAACTGCAAAATAAAAATTAATTAAACTTTAATAAAATGTCCTCAAAGTCTATCATTTTGCCAACTGTTCAACCACAACTCAACTCAGTTAAATATAAATGAGATTTTATGTGTTCTCATGCAGACAAGTTCATTTGTAATCTTCAGTATGCAATATGATGTGGGATAGCGTCAGCCAAACTGAAAGGCACTGTGCCACGGAGGAGGACACAGTGCTCCAAATGAACCCTCTTGAAGTTTCACCAGGACCCTCAAGTCACCAGAGACATATCAAGGAGTAAGCCAAGGAACCTCATGCCACTACAGAGAAGGAACTTTGGGAGGAGGATGCATAGAATATAAATTGGACCTACTTTATGATTTTCATAATTCAACACTTAGAAACACCTACCACCTCTAAGTGATTAGGTTGTCACCTTAGGAAATAGTCCTTTCCCTAAGACTTGATAATTAAGGAGACATGGAACATGTGTACCCAAATACTTTCAGCATAGGCACTGTCAAGGATGTGTGTCTGTGAGTGACAGAAATAAAAATGGGCAACGTGCTTGGGGCTGTGGAGGACAGGGGGTGAGCCAAAGCTAGTCTAAACACAAAAAAGAAGCACAGGAAACTAGTGGTGGCCTGGAAATGCCCACCTCATGGTGCCCCATTGCTCTTAGGACAACTGAATGGTTGGAAAACTCTGAGGCTGACCCTGATTCTTCAGAACCATGGGCTGTCCCATGTTTACACACACTCTGCCCCCAGACTCCTTTTTTCCCTTTCCCTGGTCTTTGCTTTCATTCTTTTGTGTTCATTGACGTAAAAGCTCACATACCATAGAAATGCACTTTTCTAGAGTGTGTAATTCTCTAGTTTTTAGTATATTCAAAAAGTTGTGCTACTATCACTATCTAAGTCAAGAACACTTTCATCACCCCAGAAAGAAACTCTCTGCCCATAGAATTAGTCCTCATTCCAGTCTCCTCTGGCCCAGGAAGCCACTATTTTACTTTTCTGTCTGTGGGTTTACCTACTCCTGATATTTTCTATAAATAAATCATACAATATATGATCTTTACTAAGCATCTTCTTTCATTTTCTATAATGTTTCCAAGATTCATCCACATTATATCATAAGTCAACATTGTATTCTTTTTTATTGTCAATAATATTCCTTTATACTCATACATCAGATTTTGTTTTTCACTCATCAGTTGACAGATTTTTGAGGTTGCTCCAAATTTTTGGCTATTATGAATAATGCTACTGTAAACATTCATAAATGGGCTTGTGGGGACATATGTGCTCAATTCTCTAGGAATAGAATTGCTGGGTCAATCTTTGAAAAACTGCTTAATTTTTACAAAGTGGCTGCATTATTTTACATTGTCACTAGCAATATATGAGAATTGCAATTTTTCCACATTTTCACCAACACTTGCTATTGTCCATCATTTTACTTATAGTCATCCTAGTGGGTTTGATATTTTACCTCATTGAAATTTTGGATTGATTTTTGACTAATGACTATTGTTAGTGATTATCTTGTCATATGTTGATGTACCATTTATATGTCTTATTTGGAAAAATGTCTATTCAAATTCTTCACCTACTTTGTTATTATCATTATTAATTATTTTACTGTGTAGTCTCACTTTTTTAATTTCTTTTTTTATTAGTACATCTTTACAGTACATAATGTTTAAACTCCTCATTGAGAATTGGTACATGTAAATAATACATCTTAATTGTTTTTCATTCCCTTTTCCTCTCCTTCCTCTCTCCCTCCATCTATTGTTCCTCTTCTCTTGTACAAAAGATCTATCTCCTTATCTCTTATCATCTATCTTTTATTTTACTGTTTATGTTTTGGGCTTCTCATATAAAAGTAAACATATGATAGTTAAGTTTGTGTGTCTGGTTTATTTCATCATGGTCACAAGGTACATCCATTTTCCTACAAAAGACTGAAGTTTATCCTTCTTTTGCCTGTTTCAAAATGAATTATTTGTATTTTTATTGATGACTTGTAAGAATTATTTATATGTTCTACAATCAAATCATTTATCAAATATATAATCAGTAAACATTTTCTTCTATTCTGTAGACTGTCTTTACACTTTCATAATAATGTCTCTTGAAGCACAAACTTTTTAAGTTTCGAGGAAGTCCAACTTACCTCTTTTTTTCTTGTATTTTAGAATTACACCTAAGAAACATTGGCTAATCCAAGGTCTTGAGGATTTACACCTGCGTTTTCTCGGGTGTTTGATCTGTTTTGAGCTAACATTTGCATGTGATGTGAGTAGAGATCTAACTTCATTCTTTTTGCTTTGGGGTATACAGTTGTCTCAGAGCCATTTGTTGGAAAAAAAAACTATCTTTTCCTGTTGAATTGTCCTTCTATTACTATTAAAAATTAACATTGTTGAAATATAAAGGTTTATTTTCAAACTCTCAATTTTCTGTCCTAACGCTATTATGATAGTTTCAGTTATTAAGCTTGTAATATGTTTTGAAATTGGGAACTGTCAGCGCTCCAGTTTTGTTGTTTTTCATAAATAGTTTGACCACCGGGTCTCTTTTAATTTATGTAAGACTGTCAAGGTCAGTTTATTATCTGAAAAAGGAGTAGCTGTATTTTGATAGCAACTTGCTGCCTCTGTAAATACTTTGTAAATATGGATATCTTTGTATTAAGTTTCCTGATCCATGAACATGGGACATTTCCATTTATTTAGTTTTTTAACTTTTTGCAATTGTTTTGCACATTTTGTTAAATTTCTGCCTATATATATTATTATTTTTGATGCTAAAATAAATGGAATTATTTTATTAATGTCATTTTTAGGTTGCTCAAACATTGTATAGAAATGCAACTGCCTATTGTATATTAACTTTTGTATCCTACAAGTTTGTTGAACTCATTCATTATCTGTTATATTTTATCTTTGTTTTCATTTTGTAGATTCCTTCTGATTGTCTGTACATATGATTGTGTCATCTGCAAATAAGGACAGTTTCAATTCTTTTTTTTAAAATATCTGATGAATTTTCTTTTTCTTGCACATTTGGCCTGTCTACAACTTTCAGCATAATAAGTAGGATGGACAAAAATGAACATTTTCATTGTATTCTTCATAGGGCAAAAGCATAGGGCTTCCACTACTAACTATGATACCATTTTTGGACATTTTGTAGATACCCTTTTGGAGTTGAGAAAATTTCCTTCTATTCTTAGTTGATTTAGTGTTTTTTATCACAGAAAAGTATTAGTTTTTTGTCAAATGCATTTTCTTTATCTGTTGAGATGATCATGGGAGACATTCTTTTTAGTATTAATATATATATTATATTATATGATGTATAGTACATCAGTAGATTTTCATATGTTGAATAACCTTGAATTCTTGCAATAAATTCTACTTCCAAGCTCTTTATTTTCTAATCTAAGTATGTACAGTTTTACTGCTTGTCAACTTATTTGGGAGCTGGATTAAAGCCAGGGGAAATAGAGTCCCTGGAAAAATTCAACAAGATATAAATCCTGTGGGAGAACATTCTTTTGAGTCAGGAAATTTAAAATTTTGCAAACAATTTTCACACTGTTTGTTTCCCGTTAGTGATTTTTTAAATAAAATTATAAACAATTGTCTATACTTATCCTCATGGATTATTCATCCTTAGTGGTGATAACAAACAGATACATGCATTTTCTTGCTCAAAATCATGTCAAAAAATTTGGAAAGTGGAGAAAAGAGAAAAATTTTTCATAATCTTATTTTGTTAGGACTATAGATAACTCTTTTTAGACAGCCAAATCAATTAAGGTATAATTTACACATAGAAAGCAATTACCTTTTTTTTTTAAGGAATAACAATTCTATCAGTTCTGACAAGGAATACAGTCATGTAACCAATAGAAATGTCAAGATATAGAACAATTCTGTCCAAAAAATTCTCTTTAATTATATTTTTTTGTAGTTACTTTCCTCCTTTTGTACAAAGACCCTAGAAACCACTAATATGTTTTGTCTATAATACAGAATTGTCCAGATTGTCATATAGATAAAATAATCTGATACATAGTCTTCTATATTTAGCCTTTTTTCCATTTAGCATAGTATATTTGGGATTCACAGTCCGTTATGCTGAAGAATAGTATTCCACTATATAGATGTAGCAATGTTTGTTTATCCATTCGCCAGTGAATGAACACTTACTTCCTTTAATTTTTGGCAATTATATGTAAAGCTGCTATAAGCATTGGCGTTTAGGCCATAATAAGTGTATGTTTTCATTTGTCTTGCATCAATACTCAAAAGTGGGATTGCTAAGTCACATGATAAGTGTATGTCTAGTCTAATAACGGCCAACTATTTTTCAAAGTCATTGTACCACTTTGCAGTGCCACCACGTCACAGCAAATGTGTGAGACTTCCAATTATTCACAAACTTGCCAGGACTTGGTGTGCTAAGTTGTTTAATTGTTTGTTTTTTTCCCATTCTTCTTAGGTGTATAGTGACTGTAGTAATCCAAAGCATTTTTATGTTTTTCTATCTTTTGTCATACATACACATTTTCCACATACTGGAAATCATAGTGCCCCTCCAATTTTGTACTTTGTTATCTGATAGTAAGGGAGTCTTTTCCACATGGCTACCATTTTAACATTGACTAATATTCCATAGAGTGGATGTGTGACCCAAGCACCTCTTGTTGATTTGGATGATTTTCAAGCTTTGTTCTTATAAGCCACACTGTAATAAAGATTTTCACAGATTGGTTTTTTCATCTTTTGGTGTAGTTTCTTAGGGTAGAATCCCAGAAGTGGGATTCCTGGGTCAAAGAGTATAAACATTTTGTGACTTCAGATTGCTTTCTGAAGGTGTTTTATCTACAGAATTTATAAAACCACCAGGAATGTACAATAGAAACAATTTCAGGATACTATTGCTAATATTTAAAAAAGATTTATCTAATACATGAAAACAAAACTAAAAAATTTACATTTGCTTGTGCTAATGAAGCTGAACATTTTTCTATAATCTTGTTTACTGATTTTATTTTCTGTTCTATAAATTACAATTCTGTTCATAGCTTACTGAGACTTTGTATTTTCTTATCATTTAACCTGATCACTTAAATAATAAAGATATTAAGTCTTTGTCATAGTAACTACAGTACTTTCCCAAGATGTTGGTTGCCTTTTTTTGTTTTTAACATACAGAAGTGTTTGTTCTATATTGTGAAATCTGTCACTCTTTTCCTCTGAGAGTTTCTGTATTGCTTCTAAGCTTAGAAAAATAATTTTTATCCCTCTCTCCTGAGACTTGATAAATGATCAATTTAATTTGCTTCTAGATTTTCTCAAGATTTAAAAATAATTATCTCAGTAGCATATAGAGTTTATATTAATATATAATAGGATAGACCATTTTTCAACATCACATATCACAATTTAAGTAAAACACTCTATGAAAACTCTAAAAGATTGAGCTTAAATTCATCTTGAGTGATATGTTAATTTTGTGTTTCATTTCATCCCCTTCTCAGATATAAGGTGTGCATCTAATAAGAATTATCAACAAATAGTGGGAGTTGACAGAGCGGGGTGTACGATGTACAGGAGGTGGGTAGGGTGGCCCATTCACAGTAGGCTGAACAGGTCCCCATTCACAATCATGTGATTCCCATGAGCCAATTATGTTTTTCTCTCCGAGTTTATAATCCATTTGCCCACGTTTTCCAAGCCCCTAGCCCTCTTGTTCCCCATAGGGACAATTGCCGGCCTGCATCTGAGTCTTCTCAGGGGACAGGGAGCTGTGCTCTCTGCGTGCAGCCAGGAATCACTTTGGGAACACTGAGGTTCCCAATTCCCCGCCTGTTAGACCAATCCCCAGGTCTGGCAGGAGCAGTTTCCCTGGCCTATTTGGCGCCATAGTACCCCTAGATCCAATCCATTTTCCTGATGATGTCAGAAACAAGCAATAACTTTCCTGCCTCATTAATCGAACAGAGACAACACTTTTCCCAACACTAGGAAGTTTTGTAATTGACTATGGCCTTCTTTGACTCTTTGTCAAGGTACTGGCAGATGGAACAAATTCCCTAACATGGAAAAAGACCATTCCTCAGGCTGAAGCCTCCTGAAAGAACAGAGGCCTGGCTGCTGTCCCATTTTGAACAGATAAAAGAAATCATTTCATTTTCACCATTATGCTGGGACCAACCATCTTAGTGGAAAATCCATTCAGAAGCTCCAGAGAGCATAGGAACTAGAGACAGCAGTTCACTGAGCCAAAGCTCCTCTCACCCCATCCCAATCAACATTAATAGGCACGAGGCCTCAAAACCACGGCTGGGGCCCTTGGCCTCCAGAAGGGGCCTGAGCGGACAGGAGGCCAAGGGATGGGAGGAGGCCAGGCCCCACCATCTAAATGAGGCAGACTCTCCTCAGGGTCTGTCGGAGCACTCGTGTTTAGTTAAAAACTCTCTCCAAAAGAAACAGCATTAAGGCGGAGAGCTTGAAGTGGATCCTGAGTAATTAAGTGTATAAATTAATTCTTCCCCTAAGAAATGTTCCTCTCCTATTATTAGATTTGGCTCTCAGAGGAGCGACATCCATGGAGTGCATTTCCAGTTACGTGTATGTATGTGTGTGTGTGTGTGTGTGTGTGTGTGTGTGTGAATACATATTCTGGGTTTTGCTGCCTGAAGCTGACAATTAAAATAAGTGACATGAATGTGTCTTTAAAAAGGAGATCTGTGGAAAACTAACGGATTGTCTGTCAGGCAAAGAAAAAAAAATGAAATATGGCTGCCTCCATGCACTGAATGGATGAATAGGAAAGTACTTGTCCACCCAAGTACCCAAAGGGATAAAACCCAATGAGAGCCTTCTCAACTGCTTAGCACATAATGCATGTGCTGTTTTGATGCTAGTAATGTGTTTTTTACTTCTTCCTATCTAGAAGGAATGAATCAAATATGAGGAGAGCTGGAACATGATTTTCAACCCATTGCTTTTGATTAAGTGCCCGAGCAGGCAGGTCCTGGGACTTGCAGTAATACTAATGGGGCATAAAGTACTATAAAAAGGACGGGGCTCTACTTTTGTCCAAATGCCATTATCCTGGAATCAGAGACCCTGGGTGTAATATGTCCACAGTTAACCTTTTTTTCCTGACAGGAAATTTTCTCCATCCACTCACACCATCAATTATCCTACATTTGTCCAGGGTGGTGAGTGATCACTTTATTTCAAATGAAAGAGACACATATGCCAGACTCCCAAATACTGAAGCTGACTGCCAACGGGCCTGGCCAGGAGGGGAGAATAGGGAAATAGTGGTGAATTTTGTTAGCTGTCAGGGTTTCAGCCACATCGTGTTATTTTATTTAGGGGTTTTTTTGTTTGTTTGTTTTTTCCTGTTTGCTTGCTCATTTGGAAGAAATAGAACTCAAATAAATAAATAAATAAATAAATAAATAAAATTTCATTCATATCCTAAAATCCCTGACTACCAAGAGAGCTACCAATCAACCTGGTGAATGGGGTTAGCAGAGAGGAGCTCAGTTGTTGATTTCTGAAATGGCAGGCGGGGAGAAAAGAGAATTAGTATTTTTCTTTGGGCTATTAGGTCACTGTGCCTAGGCATCCAGGCTGTTTGCTCTTGTCCCACCTCTGCCCAGAGGGCACAGATTCCCCCAGAGCTCTCCTTGCTGCTTCTGCACCATTCTAAACTTCGTAACTCAATTTTTTTTGTAATCAGCAAGTTGCAGATTGTCCAACTGTTCTGTCATTTATTGTAAATGGCTGCAGAAAGGAAAAAAAAAAGGAAAAGAAAAAGAAAAAAATTCCATGGCACTATAACATAGTCCTGAGTGTAAATCAAACATTCCCTGTCATGTTGATAGCTTGTGTTAGTCTAATGTATTTTATATTACTCAAAAGCCTTGAAACCCTGCAGCTTGCTTCATATAGGCCATTATGCGGTTATCATTAAATTGTCTTGCAAAGAACATTATCGGTAATTATAGCAGACACTAAAATCAAATGATCAGAGTGGGACCTTTAACACCAAGAGGAACCATTAGAAGTTAATCAAATAAAAGGATGAGAATAATTATGTTAGGATTAAGCAGTAATATGCCAGAAGTTATATACTTTGCTGACTATATATCTTTACTCTCAGCTTCCTGAATTTCCTTTTCGTTGATGTGTTTTTATATAATACTTTGGCACAGAATGTAAACGACAATATTTTTGTCATGGCACAATCAGGCTCGAAGGTTCATATGCGGTTCATATCTAAATGCCATCAGAGGCACGGAGGTAATGATGAAGATAAAAATAATAGTAGTAAAAAAGTGCAAAGCTGGAAAAAAATCCATCGGTCAATGAAGCGTGGCAAAATGATAAAAATGATCGCAACAGGCACAGGTGCAAGGAAAGTCGTTATTGGCTGGTTGTTCTGTCTTGGAGCATCAGGATTTCTCCTGCAGGCCTTGCTGCAAGCCAGTGTGGAAAAGCCAGGGTCCTGCAGGTTCTCAGCTGCCCCTCCTGGAGCTGAAAGAATATGGTGAAGTGGGCACCAGGAAGGTGAAGACCTTGGCATACTAAGGCTAAGAGATCTCTCTAATCTCTGCCCAACCTTCCCCAAAACACACATTCTGGCATTTTGCAGATGTTTGTCTCTACCATGTAGTGGGCTGCCAAGAATATGTGGGCTCCAGTGGAGCAGAGGGTTCCTCTCTCAAAGTGTGGCCCATGTTAGCTTCCAGATTAAATCTGAGCCACTGGATGAACAATGCCACTGTGACAAGCTAGGAGGACAGAGAGACTGTCTATGGCCTTCCCTTAAAAAAATAAAAATCTCCCTTCCATTTTTCTCCTCTTCCTTATAAATGAATACCAATTCCTGATAGCAGATTTGATTTGTGTCCTAGGTTTGACCTGCACAGTGGGATATATGGAGGAATAAGATGATAACAAAATGTTCTGCTTAAAATGTTGCTATTATAACACACAAATCCAAACAGCAGAGTAATTTAGATGATAGTACCCCCAAGATATTCTCCCCTCCTCTTTTCTCTTTTTCTTCATCCTCTTCCTTCTTCCTTTCTCTTTCTGTCTCTCTGTCTGTCTCTCTTTCTCTCTCTGTCTGTCTGTCTGTCTCTGTCTCTGTCTCTCTGTCTCTCTCTATCTCTCTCTGTCTTTCTCTCTCTTTTCCTGCAATTCAAAGCAGGATGCCTCATACTGAGCTATATCCCCAGCCCTTTTAAAATTTGTATTTTGAGACAAGGTCTTACAACATTTCTGTATTTTTTATTTTTTTATTTTTCAAAATGAAGGCTTTATTCTCTTTCTCAGAAGCAAAAACTGAGGTCATCTGGAGAAAGTAACAAAGTTGGGCACTGGAGATTAAAAGAGATATCCTGAGTATCCAGATGGGTTTCTCCATTACTCTCACACTGGCATTCCTGATGGATACCAATCCCCATTGTCTATTCCCTGGACCAGCATTTTGTACCAGATATCGCAGTGCAAGTGCAAAGAATGTGTGAAGGAAGGAAGAGCTCTCAAAAGTTAAAAATGGGCTTACACCATCCACTGGGGCTGCTTTTCCCCATTGAAAGTTGTCTTTTATTGCTTTAAATGTTTTCGATTATAAAGGCCTGCCTGTGTGGGGATTTGAGAGACGTCTCCTAGGGAGAGAAGGCAGGCGCCTGTCTAAGGGATAAAGCAGAGGCTGAACCTGGGGAGATGAGTGACTGGTGACCCCCTAAGAGGCAGGGCATAGGCTCAAAATATGTCAGTTATGATCTGCTTTGTTCAGGGAGCTGGAAACAGAGGACTCTCAGACCAGAAACAGGATGTGGGGAGGGATTTTAATAGAAGAGACAATGAATTGTTAGAACTGATTAAGATGTCCTGGTCATGTAGAGAAGACTGGGCAGAATACTGCCCTAATGCTTATGAAAACCACATGGTCACTACTTACCAAGCCCAGAAAAAAATTTATGAGTACAGGTCCAAGAAGCAAGCATCAATTACAAGTAGATCTAGTCCTTACAACAAGCTTGGTGACACTTTCAAAAATAACAAACCCAACAGCCAGAGGAACAAAAACAATTATTTGGAGGGATGTCTTTTTCAGAGTTCAGGTTTATGGATTCAGGGGAAGAATTATGGAGGACTAGCTGCTCTTTACCTGTCAGAGGGGTTGGCCTGGGAACTCATGGACAAATGCTGAACTGGACAAGAGGGTGCAGAAAGGAGGAAGAGCCCCCCAAGCCTAGCAGTTGTTCTAACCCAGTGCCCTGGCTGGCCTCATTTGAGGACTGAGGCTGCTCAGAATTGAGAGGGCAGATCTGCAAAGCAAAAACAAGAGACTGTGCAGGCCCAGGGGAGTAGCAGGTAGGGAAGAAAGAATGAAAGGCTGACCTGGCCGTGGTACAACTGACAACAGGTGAGAAACAATTTCAGCCAAAATATGATTGAAATTTGCTGTTTTGTTTTTGTTTATCATTTTGTTTTCTCAGTGACTAGCAACAAAATCCTATTTCTGTGTTTGTTAAAGGATGGTGACCAGGAAATGTTAAACATTTCTTGAAAGGAAAAGAACCCCAAAGAGAAAGAAGGTAAATCTTATGGAGGTGTAGGACTGGGGACTGGGAAAAAATAAGGCCAGATCCTCAGAGCCTAAATGAAAAAAAAAGGATCTGTAGAGGTGCCAATATTTGTATAGTACCCTGCCATTGTGAAACACATATCTTTGTATCCTCTCACCATATTATTAAACTCCAAAGAAAAACGTAAATAGTTGTGAAATTTAAAAAAGAAAAAAATAAATCTTAATTGTTCTTAAGGAAAGATGAGTGCCTTGGAACTTGCTTGAGAAAAACGCATTTCTTTCCTTTCCCTTGTGTTACTGAGTTCCTGTAACTGAAACCAGAGAAGATGGAGGTCAAGGTCAACCAGAGGATCTTACAAAGCTCAGAGAATGTTTGTGATTGATTGAGCTGGGTGTGTCTGTACGATTAGAGGAGAAACTCTCAACTTCCACATGACCGTGTGAAATCTCCTGCTTAGCAAATAAGGTAAATATAGCTCATGTTCTTTCTATAAATCTTCTCTTGCACTGACAAAGTGTTTTACACAATGTTTTTGGTTCATTATGTCATCTATTCACAATAACCACATTGGATAGAAGCAGTGACATTTTTATCTCATTTTATAGATGAAGAAACTAAACTCAGGGAGGTAGGGGTCTTCCCAAGGTGACAGCTAATTTGTGACAAGACAGGACTTGTGCAACCTTTCTGAACTGACTCTGACCACCATATCTCTGTTTTAGTGTGCTTGCTTCTTGTGGCAGGGCCAGGCCATAGGGGCTGTCCAAATGGGGACTACTCGGGATGTGTCAGGAGTTTTTGGAGTCTTATCATACATACAGAAAGTAGCTTCAAGCTTCCATCAGCTAATGAATTTATAGATTATAGAAACATGGACTGCTGATCACCAAATACAGAGGCAAATATTAGGAAACATTTGACATTCCACATATATACCTCCGGCTGCTTCCTAGTGCTAATAGTAAGGTGATGTATCAGTCAGGTTAAACCGTGAACATGTCACGTGTCCTTGTGCTATTTTTAAGGACACAGCTCAGGCAGAGCTCAGAATAACTGTCTGGTTATTCAGCAGGCTTAGAGTGAAGCAAGGGCTCTGGCAAGTGTGCTCAAGCAGTGTCATCCATGAGGATGAGGAAGAAGCCAGGATCCTGTGCACCTGCCTCTGCCTTTTATTGAGCTCTTAAATTAGCTCTGAAAACCCGGTGTCAGCCCTCACATAGATGAGCCATTAAAAACGCCAAGAAGAAATGAATGCCTAAATCACTCTGTTTCTCCAAAGGAAGAGTCTTGCCTAATCACACGTCAAATCATATTTTTTCTTCTCCAGATGAATGTCTTCTTTCAAGTCTGATGGTCACAGAGACAAAGGTATTGCTTCAGCCTTAAGTAACTATTGAAGCTTTACCCCGATAGATTATTTGCTAGGAGTAACTAACGTAAAAAATGCCCTGTCAGACACCAGCTTGCTTTCTCTCATTTTTTAAAGGGTAATATTTGGTTTCATCTTGCAACTACTTGAGAAAATTTAGCACTGAGTCAGAAAGGTTGGCCAACAAGTAGCACTTCATAAATTGCTGGAGCCCTAATCAATACATATTGTCATCCACTCTAGTCCTTCGGGCAGATTTCTCTCTGCCCTGAGTCGTTGGTGTATTTTATGAGGTTGTTACAGGCTGGGCTTGCATGGCCTGGGCCTAATGAACCTGTCACCGCTGCTATTGATTGACATGCCAGTGTAAGTGAGACAGGCGATTCCGATTGACTTCCTAATTACTGCTGCTGGGCTGCCTCGCCAACTGCTCAGGCCAGAGGTTAATAGTTTTGATGTTGAGCTGCTCCTAGCTGTGGAGGCTGGAGTGTAACAGGCTTCTCAGAAGTCAATACCTGAATCTAGTTCTCAAGCTACTGCCGGGCCTGATCAATTAAGGCCTTCAGTTCCTCCTGGTGGTGGCTGACAAGAAGTTGATGAGTGGAGGAGTTCAAAGGCAAATGGTTTAAGGGAGTTTAGGAGACACTGGAAGCACCACCCATGATCAAGGACTGACAATTAAGAGGGTTGGTGCCAAGGGGCAGGAATGTTGGGGTGGGAGGAAATTAAAAGAGTGCACTAGAGTGTTGGCCACTAGATATATTTTATTTTGTTTTCAGTTTTTTAAATTTGTGTTTTCATTAGTACACATTTGTAGTATATAATGTTTACATTCATCATGAGGAATTGCTCTCTATTCTCCATCTTAAAGGTTGAAGATTTTGGTCCCTCAACATCCAAAATTCTTCCATTCTTTACTCTATTGCTACAAGCCCAAATTGTAAATTGGGTGAGATATAAACAACAGAAATTTATTTCTCATAGTTCTAGAGGCTAGAAGTCCAAGATCAAGGCAGATTGTGTCTGATCAGGGCACGATTTCTCATTCCTGGAGGAAGGCGTCTTGCTGTCCTCATGAGGCAGGAGGGAAGGAGGCAGACAGCTCTCTGAGGGCTCTACTCCCTCATGATTGAACTACTCCTTAAGGGCCCCACCTAACATGTGGTCACCTAACATGACTACATTGGTTATCAGTTATCAATACATGAAATTTGAGGGGGACACAGCATTCAGACCATAGCAGAGTAGAAAAAACAGATGATTTGCATTGATTCATTCATTCAGCAGAAACTAATTGAATGCTTATCTTATTAAAGGAACAGTGGCAGTATACGGATTTATAGTAATCTTTCATTGATATTTTTAAAAATTCTTTTGTGCCTATCTATTCATTTGAACCTCACAACACATAATGAAGTAGGTAAGGCGGGGTGGAGGAATCACTGTCTCACTCTCTATATGTTTTATGAGAAAGTTGAATCTCTGGAAAAGTAACTGATTTTCTCAAATCCATACAAGGTTAAGAAGTGAAAAAGCAAAGTCTTGAAAGCAGAGATCATGGTTCTCAATCTGAGATTCTTGCCAGGTCACTGGAATGCTCAATGCCTACATCCTCAGAGGATAAAAATCAGTCAGGATAGGAAGATTGGTGTACAAACGTGTCAGGGTCTTCAAGACCACCACCAGGCTCAGTGACTCGCATGGAAGAGTCACAGAACTCAGTGCACAGTTATTTTCTTGTCTTTTACAGAAAAAAGACACATAGCAAAAATCAGCATAGGTAAAATGTACTTGGGGTAAAAAATAGGACAAAACAGACATAAACTTCCAAGAGTCACACAGGACACATTTAAGTCTTCCGCAAATGGGTTGTGACAACACATATGTGAATTTGTTTATCAGATAAATGCATTAGAAACTCAGTGCCCAAGATTTTTACAGAGGGATGGTCAGGTAGACACCCTTTGCCCAGCACATGTCAAAATTCTAGACTCCTAGAAGGAAGGCAGGTGTTCAGTACTACCATATTGTTTGTGTAAATAGGTTAGGAATTATTTGGTAGTGGTATAAATTGTCCCAAAATTCAAATTCCCAGACACCAGCCTGGATCCATCCTTACAAACAGATCTTCAAAAGATAATAGTCTCAGGCGTGTTGTATTAGCTCTTTTCTGCAAAACCAAGAATACAACTGCAAAGCAAGAAATAGGAAGATCTGAGAAGGGTGCAGACCAAGGATGCTGTGCTAGAAGAATTCAGAAGAGGAGGGCTACACTTCAGGGAAGCTCTCATGGAGGGTTCATCCTTCGAATCCACTACCCAGTTGTGTTCATCATTTCTATGATTGTTTTATTTTGTGCTGGGGATCGAACTCATGACCTCGCATTTGCCAAGCAGGCACTTACACCACTGAGCTAAACTCCCTGGCCCAGGTTCCTGTGATTGTTAATTGTGGTGTCAACTTGAATAAGAAAACATCTGGTGGATTAGTTTAGGACAATGCTGGGTATGTCTGGACGATTGACTTGCTAAAGAGGGAAAACCCAATCTGGATGTGGGTGGCACCAAACAATAGGCTTACAGCCTGGAAGTTAATATAAAGGGAAAGAAGAAATTCTCTCCATTTGCTTCTTTGGAGGAGCTCCAGTGTTCAGTATCACATTTGGCCGTCTACATCCAGGCTTTTGGTGCAGACTTTTCATCCTTCCAATTTGGGTTTCTGATAGGAACTCACATGGGACTCTGATTCTTTGACTTTTGGGGACTTGTGGATTCTGGAGGCACTACTCCTTCCAAGGTGACCCCAATACTAGAGACAATAAAGAACTCACTTGTGAGTGCATCTTTGCATATGCAGACCAACCAATTCTGAGCCCATAAGACACCTTCTTTATTGGACTCCTACATTCAAAGATACCATCCCTCTTCCCTAATCACCCAGAGGCAGATAGTCAACACTAGGCAGCTCCTACACCCAGAGTCCTCTTAACATTATTCAAATTAGCTCATCCTGCAATGGCTTGTCTTGCCCACAGAAAGTACAATGAAGCCTCTTGCCACCTTATTTATCCTTCAGCCTCTTTATTTCCAACTGCCCCTGGGCATCCCCTTGTTTGGAAACTGTGAAGAAAGAATTTTTTAGTGCAGTCACCTCCTGATCTGTTTGCCTCACCAAAACTGAATAATAATTACGCCTACATCTTAAAACACCAGCCTCTGATCCATAACATCTTTCTCGTGATAGTGAAATGGCTATGGCAAAGTGGTGTTTCCAAGCATAGAGGAAAAAGGCAGCCATATAGTTGGGTATGAGTTGTTTATTTTCTCAAGAATTAGTGAATGTCCACAGAGCACCTCATGTAATGAATGGGGACACGTGTACCTTGAATATGAACAGTCAAAGGTCCTCGGCACATGTTTTTTTTTTTCACCAGTTTCAAAACATACCCAGCTATGTACTGTTTTGCTCATGCTATGCCTCACTCCTCCTGCATGAAATAGTCTCCTTTCTGTTTTCCATTGAGCCACAGCATCATCCTTCTAGGGCATGAACTCAGTGAAGAATTGCCAATACACAGGAACCTGTAACTTCTCTCAACTTCTATCTGGCATCACACTTTTGCAGATAAAATGGCTCTCTGTTCTGCCTGATATTTCCCCTTTCTTACACATGTCTACTGTGTTAGCTAAATCATATACTCCTTATGGGAACATATTTTACTCCATTGTGTCCCCTAAAGCATGGCAAGGTATCTTAATCACTACAATTTCCCCTAATAGCTAATTGTTAAAAAAGAGAAATCACGATCTGTTTCTCTATAGTCAAGATAGCCTCTTGAATTATATTTTTCTTTCCTTCCTTCCTTTCTTTCTTTTCTTTCTTTCTTTCTTTCTTTGGTACTGGGGAATGAACTCATGACCTCACTCTTGCCAGGCAGGCACTGTGTCACTGAGCTGTATCTTTAGCAGCCTCCTGAAATGTGAAACAGGGCCTAATGCCATCTAAGAGAACTGTAAGAAACTTAAGAGTCTTAAAATGTGAACTAGTGGAAAAACTTTGGTAAGTTAGAGCTTTGGTCCTCCTTAAACCCTCTGGCTGAAGACACACCATGTGATTCCTAGGACTCCACCTGTGCTTTTCTCTTTACTCCCATCCTACACATCCTGCCTAAGCCCCTCATTCTGCACTGAGCTTCACTGTTCACTTGCATTGAATTAAATAATGTTCACTGTTCACTTGCATTGAATTCAATAATGATTCTTCCCTATTTTCAAGCCTCCCACTCTGTCTTCCTTGGTTTAAATAATCCATAAAAGACACATTGGTTATTTCAACTGAATTGATGATTTAATGACCAGAAATAAAGTATATGGAAATATAAGCATGTGTCCTATGCCACCTATGTAATATATATTCCTTTAGAGGATGGTGCCCAATAAATATTTCATTGGGGTGGGACACAGGCCCTAAACCTTTGGAGCAGATAATCTAGTGCTGAAAAAGAGAGGAACAGTCATTACAAATTCCACTGATACTCAACCACACAACCAGTAAAAACTTCCATAGGAAGCAGCATAAATCTCCCATATAGATCCCTTCTCCATCTTGAACATGGGGCCTAATCTTGATTGTGATGAAAGGAATAAAATAAGGGCATGGCTAATTATCAGACGAAAACCTGGGAGTGGTTGAGCCTCTCAAAGTCCTTTGTGGTTTTGCCTATTCTGATTCCATCTTTCACAGTGCCTGTGAGGATATTTTAGGTTGCCTACCCAGGAGTAACCTTAAGGATATTGATCTCCTGCCAAGAGGTCCAGCTACAAGAATGCTCCAGAGTGAGTTCATTCAGTGGCCCCACAAAGTTGAGTCTCTGAAATTTTTTTTCACCTTTCCCTTTAGACTCCAGGATGGCTATGGCATCCTGACATCCCACAGGCAAAATCTGGCAAGACAACTTTTTCATCAGTCTTTTTGCATTAAAGAAGGTATCTTTCTAAGAAACTTCAGCAGGATTTCTCTGTGTTATCACAGAGCTAAAGTGGTTAGAAGCCAAGGAAATGAAATCACCTGTAGGGGTTTTAAGACAGATACACTTATTCTCTGGAGGTTGGAAGAGTATGTCCTTGTGGTCACTTGAGAAGAGAAATTCTGGATTAGAATCTCCTCCTTCCTCTCAAGGAAGAAGGAGAAGGTAAGGTGGCTGTTGCTGTAAGTGGCATCAGTGTTGGCACCTCTAGGGAGCTTCAAGAATGAGCAATCTCACACATGTACAAAAATACCACATTAAACCCCTGTATTTTGTGAAATTCATAGGAACTAATAAAAATATATTTTTAAAAAGTGAGCAATCTATGCAGTTGCTCAGATCTTGTTCTCTGCTTGCTTTAATGTGCTTAATATTTTTTTGAAATAAGGAATCCTGCATTTACATTTTACACTTTGGCAGGCAAATTATTCAGCCAGTCCAATCTATACCTGCCCCACTCTTAGTTGTGCACTCTGCTACGTGTAATTCCTGACCTTATTGCCTCAGTCTGAATCAGCACTGATTGGTCAGATGCTAAAAATCAGAAGCTGCTATTGAACCCTTGAAATGTAAGTGGTTCAAATCAAGATAAACTATAAATCTAAGATATACAACAAATTTTGAGAACTAGAACAGAAACTGTGAGCTAGCTTGTTAATAATTTTCATGAATATATGTATGCATGGCTAAATGAAATATACTACTTACATTAATTTTGCCTGTTTTTTATTTTTTTAATGGGGCTACTAGAAAAAATTGAAATAACATATGTGGCTTTGTTAAATTTTATAGGACAATATTGGCCCCAGGGTAAGGCTAAAATAACCCTATTCACCTTACCCTTCCTTATCTTTAGATTTGGATTTCTTTTCATCAACAACTGGGAATATTTTTATGCTCCTTTGATGCCTTGAATGATGCTGTTAGGATCAGCTATATTCATCCCCAGTACACGAGATTAACAACTGCCTCACTGCAGCTTTGCCCTAGTGGCACCTAGAAAAGAACCTGGCACATAGTAGGTCTCAATAAATACTTATTGAAGAAATTGCTTTCAAGAGCATATATGCTCTTGATTTTTCTTCCACTCATCCCCTTGGTGAAGAACTTCAAACTAATTTTTTCCAAGTAAGGAATGAGATTGTTTTCTATGGTAGTGTTCTCAACCTCAAGTGCACTTGGGAAACACTTGGGAGGACTTTCAAAGTACTGATGCCCAGGTCCTAGCCGCAGAGATTTGGATTTAATTGGTCAGGAGTGGAGCCCTGTGCAAAGGGAGGTTAAAAAGATCCCCCGCCAACCCTAATGTGCAGGGGGCATCTGTCACAGACACAGAGGCCCTGCCCTGCCGTGTTTTCAGTTACTGGCAGCGGTCTGTGCATCATGGAAGAGGGAAGGGAGGAAACACCACAGCCAAAGCACCCCTAAGCTCAGCTTGCCATAGAAGGAGCTAAAGAATTCCACTCTCTATCAGGTCTCCCAGGAACCCTTTCCCATTGCAAGTCAAATCTCCCCTGAATCACTGCTTTGTTTCACATATGCCACCAAGCAACCATCAGCTGGTAATGATTTCTGGTCAGATGCAAACAATTAAGTTAGGGAGAAAAGAATCCACATTCCATTACCAATGGACTCACTGTGTGGCCTAATGGCCATCTGAGGACTCACTGTATGGCCTAATTGCCATCTGAGGTCCCCTGACAGTTCTGGCTCATAAGTAGAGTGCCCCAAAGTGCCAAAACTTGAACCTAAAAGAAAAAGGGTTTGGAGAAGATTTGAATGCTCATCCTACCTCAGGGTCACCCTGGAGCACTGCTGGCCCAGCCGCATGGAAGCCATTGCCTGTGTCACCAACTGCCTTCAATCCCCACTACCCCAACTCCTGTCCCCCTTTTTACAGTCTTTTTCCAAAAATCTCGAGGCAAATGCAAACCTGATTTTTGATGGATTGGCTACTGTGTTTTATTCAACAATGTGTATCACTCTGCCAATATGAATTTTCAGGATGGTAAAAATCAGCCCCCTGAAAAGATCACATGAAAGAGGAAAAAAATCATTAGGCAATTAAGAATGGCAATAATTCACCCATATCTATGCTTTGGGAAGAAATATTGCCCCAGGGAATTAGCTCTGCTTATCACTTTGTCATCTGTCTGGGGTATGAGTGAGCAGAGGTTTTGCGTGCATTGCTGATGATTTCCCCGCAGTATTTCTAAACGTGATCAAAACGAATTCCAGACTTTTAATAGAACCCTGTCTCTCTTGGGGTAGCCATAATTTGTACATATGAAACTGAGCTACTAAATTAACTAAACATATGCACTTAAGCACTGCCACATAAATTCCTTTCATAAATTCTAAATAACAGAATTTAGGGACTGGACAAGGCTTAAGAGGTAATAGGTCACCATCATCATTTTATAGCTAAGAACATTTGAGACCCAAAAGGAAAGTAAAAATTTAAGGTCACACAGCTTATAGACCCAAAGATACAACTAAAGCCCCAGGCTCCTCAGCTTACAGTCTAGAAAGACTCTGTTCCACCCATTCTGTCTACTCAGTGGCCAAATTATCATCCATCACAGGTGCTACAGGAGAAGGTGTAACCTAGCTCCTCAAAGCACGAGCTGAGAAATCCTCTTCTTTAGGCATCTTCCCTGGTTCTCCAGACCACTCCCAGGTTGCAATGAATGATCTAACATTCTACCAATGTCACTGTGAACCTACCTCACCTTTATGCTTTCTCACTATTACATCATGATGATAGCCCCCTTTCTGTTATATAATCCAGCAGATGGAAATGTTCTCAAGATAAAATGAGAAATAGTTTACACACAGTTTAGCGTATTTATAAGTGAGATTCAAATAAACAAGTAAGATGTCGTTGAGAATTTTTTATAGTGTTGGTTGTTAAGTCATAAATTTCTTAAGGGAAAGGTGATCTTTGTCATGGAAAAGCCTGATTTCTCCAACAATTTTAAAAGATAGTTCTATAAAATGTATTAGTCTGGCTTAGAAGTTGTTTTCTTTCATGGCTTGAGATACTTCACTTCAATCCTACCTGGCCTTTAAGGTTTATGTCGAGAAGTCTGCTGTAATTCTAATAGGTTTACCTTTATAAACAATTTCTTGTTTTTTCTAGCAGGTTTTAAGATTCTGTCCTTATGCTGCACTTCCAAAATTTTGACTATGATGTGTTATAGAGAAGTTCTTTTCTGATTGTAGCTATTGGGATTCTATATGTCTCACTTGTCTGTGTGTTAAATCGTTTCCCCATACTTGGAAATTTTTCTGCTATTATTTCTGCATTCATGTTATCTTCTGATATTTCACTAATTCTAATTTGTCTTAGGTTAGTCTTCTGCACATCATCTAGCAGCTGTTAGATCCATTTTTCATGTTCAATTTTATTTTAAAGTTACCCAAATAGTATCACCAGTACCAGCCTTATCTTCCAGCTTTGGTACTCTCTCCTCAAGTTGATCACTTCTGCTGCCTATGCTATCAAAAGAACATTTATGCCTGGATTTCTATTTAGTGTCTTTTCATGGACTCTGATTCTTTGCTAAAATGGTTGGTCATGCTTTTTATTGTTATGTTCGGTTCATCTAACTTTTTATTAGTGTCTTCTATAATCTCACTGATCACTTTATTTATTAAGTTCATTATCTATTTAGTTTTATCATCTTTGAGCTTGATGAGCACCTTATGCATCTTTTATCACTTTGTATAATTCAGATTTTTGACTTTTGATTTCCTCCCCACTGATGCCTAGTGGGTCAGCTTTTGGGGAGTTGAAAGGTTTTAGAGGCATTTTATTGCTTTATTTTTCTCATGTTTCTGTTGTTTTATTTGTTTCTTTGTTTTTGTGCTGATAGTTGTGGCTCAACTATAGTGGAAAGACTTTATTACTAATACAGAGAAATCTTTAGTGTCTCCTTTCTAGTGATGTGCTGTGTGCATGGGCAACCATACACCTTTGTCTGTGTCCTAAGACCTGACCACCTCTGTTAATTTTAGGAAGAATGGGTGCTGTGTAATTGGCCCAGCACCCCATTCTCTGGAAATGAACTGCAGTACTGTTGATGGCACAAAGACAAATATTGTCATTCAGTAAAATCAATGAATTCTGAAGACAATAACTCTGTAGGGTTCTTATCATAATCTGATAAAAGTCATTTATGGAAAACATACTGCCAATATCAAATTAAATGGGGAAAAACTAAAAGTTTTCCTCTAAAATCAGGAATAAAATAAGGATTCCACTATCATTACTCTTAATCAATATAGTACTCAAAATTCCCAAATCAATCAGGCAAGAGAAAGAAATATAAGCTATACATAAAGGAAAAGAAGTCAAATTGTCCTTATTGCAGATGGCATGATTCTTTACATAGAAAACCCAAAAAGTTTTCATCAGATGACTCCTAGAACCAATACACAAATTATCCAAGAAAGAAATTAGGAAAACAATACCATTCATGATGGCTTCAAGAAAAAAATTAAAAATTTAGGAATTAACCTAACTGAAGAAGATAAAGACATCTACTATAACCATGGATCAATACAATACAATACAATACAATACAGTTCAATGGAACCATAAAAATGGCAAAAGATCAAAATATTAAGCAAGAAGATGAAATAGGTAAAACTGTAGAAGACCTAGGTATAGGCAAAGGCTTTCTGGACAGAATCCCAATTGTGTAGGAAGTAACTCAAGAATCAAGAAATTAAAAAGGGAGGAAGTCCAAAGATGGCGGACTGGTAGGTAGCAGGAGAGGGACCCTCTCTGAGAGAGACAGCTCAAATGCCAGAATAGAACACCCTGGAGAGACCCAAAACAGAGAGAGATGGACTCTCACAACCCAGGAAGAAACTGAAGTGCAAAAAATCGCTCGAATATGAGATCCTGGGATTACCATTAGAGAAGCTAAGATCAGTGAGCACGGCACCCTCCTTGAGCTGCCTGAATTCCTGCCAGAGACCTGACCAACCAATCCACGCTGAAGCGACTGGCTTGAGCTTCCAGAGCGTGGAGCTGAACAGACCTCTGCGCGGCTCGCCCAGACCTGGCCCTGCATGGGACCCACCCAGAGGCACTGTGAGTTTGCACTGCAGCTGCGCTGAAGTCGGAGGTTGGGAAGCCCAGCAGTTCTTGGGGATCGGCATCCACACGTGGTGAGTGATGGGAATAAGACCCTCCCACAGGAAAGGGGCAACTGACGGGAAGACATGTTGGATTTGGGCAGGAGAGCCCTAACTCCATAAGGAAGTGGCGTCAGTTGGTTGCTCCCCTTGCCAAGCGGATTGCTGGAATCTGCTTGGACTAGGCCGCGCCTCTGGCTGGGACCCAGTGAGTTGCTACAGATTAATTCCCTGAGATCGGCACACACTGACACAGTGAAGGCCTGCAAAGGTTGACTGGCCCAGAAGGGAGGAGCCGGCGCACACTGCCCATGCTTGAACTTTGAACTCGGATAGCCTATTGAAGTGGGCAAAATCTCCTAGCCTGCAGCACTCTAAAGGAGCCTTAACCAACAAGAAAAGGGGCTGGGAATTGCACCATATACTTGTATGGAAGGAACCAAAAACATGATGAAAGGGAGAAATAAAAAAAAAACCCAGCCCCCAACTCTGAGAACAGTGATCCAGGAGAGGTAAATACAAAAGAGATTGAGGGCAGCAAACATGCAACATCAAACACAGTGTTAGAGGACATAAAGAGATATCTTCAGGACCTCGTAAGCAGGACCAAAACTGAAATATTAATTTAAATTAAACAAGAGATAAGTAGATTAATAAAAGAAAGGATGGGCACCTCTCAAGAAGACACAGACAGAAGAATGGAGGAACACAAATGGAGAGAAAAATTTAATGAAGAATACGGAAAAAACCTAGAATTCATGAAGCAGATGCAAAGAGATTATCAGGAAACTAAAGACTCCATAGAAAACTGGCAAAACTGCTTGAAAGAAACCAAAGACAGACTATCAAAAATTGAACACAGGCTTGCAATGTGTGATCATGAAAGGGAAGATCTCTTAAAAATAACAAGGGAGCAGGCAGTAAAGATACAAAGACTGGAAGACGACAAGAGGATGTATAACTTAAGAATAAAGCATGTGAATGAAGAAGCAGGAGTCAAAACAGAAGAATTACAAAGGCTATTCACAGAAATTATTAAGGAAAATTTCCCAAGCATAGAAAAAAGAAATGATATGCAGAGGTATGAAGCATACAGAACTCCAGCCACCTACAACCCAAACAGAGCTACACCCAGACACATCATAATCAAGATCCCAGAAATTCAATATAAGAACAGAATATTAAAAGCCATCAGAAAAAAGAAACAGATCACCTATAAAGGAAAACCCATCAAAATCACAGCAGAGTTCTCGACACAGACAATCGGGTCAAGAAGAGCTTGGAGTGAAGTAATTTAAGCCCTGAAGGAGAACAACCTCCAGCCCAGATTAATGTTTCCTGCAAAACTCTCTCTAGAAATTAATGGAGAAACAAGATGCTTCCATGACAAAGAGGAACTAGGAGAATTTGTGACCACCAATCCAAACCTACAAAAAATACTGAAGGACATTTTAGAGAGAGAGAACAAGAATATGAGCATTTCAGGAACAGTGGCAGAGAGGCCTCAGTGAATGGGGCAGATAGTGGAGTGGAACAGAAAAATAGACAACCAGTGGCAGAAAAACAGAATAGCAGAAATAAGGCAGAGAAGATTGTCTGTAATCTCTAGTATAGATGGCCTTGAAATAGTAACAGAGAGAAACACAGGCAGAGTAGATCAGGAGATAGGGTCCATTGAGATGCTCTATATAGGGAGGCAGAGGGACCCACAACAAGCAGTGCACCCTATGGGAGTGAAAGGAGAGGAATTGTCTAAAAAAAGAGAGGTAGAGGATATTGTTAATTGGGTAACAAGATTTAAAATTTACATTATTCTCACCACTCTGCTTGGATGGATTACGTGCTGTTCCAGTTTGTCTACTTACACTAGACTTGAGGACATGGTCAGCTATCCCAAAAATAAGAGGACATATTATGGTAATCATCCCTAATTTTCCCATCAACTTAATCTGAAGCCCTTTATAACTTATACTATTTTATTATGACTGATCTTATTTGAATCTGGATTGTTAGATTGCTACTTTATATTGACTGATTTTATTTAAATCTGTTATGATTGATAGCATCAAGTTTAAGAGTATAGGCAACTACACTGAAGATGACAAGATTCACTAAGATACCCACTCTGGTTTGATTATTACTTGCTTGTGAAGTCTTATAATGTCTCCAATGCTTCGTTTTTATTAATGTTGTTATATACTGCTAAGACATCATGGTAACCATTGTAGATCACCTTGTATTTCGGTTTTATGTGACTTTTTTGCTTCATGCTTTTCTAGGAATTGCTTTGTTTTATCTTGCTTTGTTTTGTTTTTCCCTCTAATACAGAAATGATAGATATACATGTAGGGACTGATGCATGTGTAGAGCTTATAAACAGTTTATGCGAACCAACTATATAACACGTTGAAATAAACAACTACTTTGAAGAAAAAGAGACACTACAGTACCCAGTGCTGATTCCATAATGTCATGATGTGAAATCCAGCAAAACTATCACTTTTTGTTCAAAGTGATTTTAGCCTATTTTGTTTTGTTTAAGTTCAACATACATGAAGGTATGGGCAGCTGTTTTGAAGAGAATGAGAAACACTATGACAGCCATTCTTGGCTTCCCAATTGTCTGGTCTTGAAGACCCAAAACGCCTTCATTGTCCTGTTCAGATCAGTTCCATACTATGTTGTTTCATGTGAATTCCCTATATGTGACAATTTGAACAACTATTTGGAAGAAAACAAGAGTCAATATGATAGAGAGTGAATATCTCCAATTGTCTAGTTTTGGAATTTATGTCCCTTACATTGCTTTCTTGTGATCTGCTTTGTTCTGTTTTGTTGTGTTTAATTTTACCTTTTTGATATAATTGCATGTATATTTGAGTGGGTAAGATGGATGACCATATTGCTGTTTTTAACAGATCGTGGAGCAGAACTGTTAACAGTCTCACTGTTTGAATATCTACTTTACATGTTTAAAAAGAAAAAAGAAATTAAAAAGATCCTACACAGTAAAGGAAACAACTAACAGAGTAAAAAGACAACCTTCAGAATAGGAAAAGATGTTTCCCAGCTACTGCTTGGACAGAAGACTAATATCTAGAATATACAAAGGACTAAAAAAAATTAGAATCCCCAAAAGAAGATCCACTCAAATAATGGGCAAATAAAGTGATTACTTTTCGGAAGAAGCAGCACAAATGGCTAATGAATACATGAAAAAAAGTTCAGTATTTATGGTCTTTAGAGAAATGCAGTTTAAACAACACCAAGATTACTCCTTACTTTGAAAAGAATGGCTAATGCCAAAAAGCCAAGGAATGGAAATGTAAACTAGTACAACCACTGTGGAAATCAGTATAAAAATTCCTCAAAAAACTAAAAATAGAAATACCTTTCTACCCAGCTGTTCCTCTTTTCACTACCTCCCAGAAAGTCAAAAACATCATATTACAGGAGTACATGGATATCCAAGTTTATAGCAGCACAAATCATAATAGGTAACTTTTGGGAGCAGCCTATATGCCCATCAACAGATAAATGTAAAAAGAAAATATGGTATTTACATACAACGGAGTGTTACTCTGCAATAAATTTGTCATCTATGGCAAAATGGATTCACCTTGAGACCATAATGTGAAGTGAAATAAACCAGGCTCACAGGCTTAAATATCTCTTATATGAGAAGACAAAGGTATAAATAAACCAGGAGCAAAATAAAAGGTAATAGGAAACGTGGAGGCAAACCCTGTGCAAAGAGAAGGGAATCAAGAGATGAAGGAAGAGGGGAGGGAGGGAAAAGTAAAAAGAATGAAGACATGTTTTGTGCATATGCAACTCCCCACAACAGATGTAATCATTATGTAGTGCAGACATGTACTAATAAAAATTGAAATTAAAAAAATAAATGAGTAAGATCTGGTTGCCCCTGTCATGAGAAAGAAGGGGCCTGGTTCTTTTGTTTGTTTGTTTGGTTGGTTGGTTGGTTGGTTGGTTTTTTGGTACCAGAAATTGAACTCAGAACCTCGCACATGCCAAGCTGATGCTTGGGGACTGTTCTTTGTCATGCCTCAAGGTGACAAGCCAGGGGTAGAAATATAGTTCAGTGACAAAGCACTTGCCTAGAATCAATGACAGTTCCTGGATCAAATTCCTAATATCACAAAAAAAGAATAATTATAAATTTTTTAAATGATGACAAGCCAATGTCCCTTATACCTTTGGAGGGACTCACCAGGTCTTTGGCCATCTGGTGCTACAAGCCATTCCATAGTCCTGTTCTTCCTGCCTCTACCAACCAATGAAGTCCTGTCTGTCTACTCTCCTGTAAGAGTCTAATATCTGGTCAGTCTAATATCTTGGCTTCCCATGGACCCCTCATCTAAAAAATCTGCTTCTCCTTTCCCATTCCACAGGCTCCATGGAACTGTCTCTGATTATCTTCACACCACACCGACTGTTCCCTCGTTTCCTCATCTCTGGCACTTGGTCTGTCTTGTGCCCTCCAGAGTCACACTACTTACAACTATACATTGGGATGTTGTTTTGAAGAATCCACAAGTAATCCACCATGTAACAGCACTGCAGACCTAATGAGAGAGCTGAGAGATACGGAGGGAAGGGAGAAAGCATTACATGAAAAATTCTGCCCTACTCGACACCAACTGGAACAGAGACAGGCTGTCCTTACCTGCCCAGGGTGCAGATTCATAAACAAAATACCTGTTGTGGTCATTGACTTAAACTAGACAGTTTCAGGGTTTATTACAGATTAGACAACCGTAACAATGGCTTAACCAAATAAGATGTCTTTTTCCCTATGTCACAGAGCCTGGGATGGACAGCTCAGGTACTTCGTCCAGGGAATAGGCTTCTTCTTTCCTGGTCCACCACCCCTAGCATGGGACCTTGGTCCTTCAGACTATAAGTTGGAAGCAGTGCCTATGAACTTCAAGTTCCAAACCAAAAAGATAACAGAAGGAATAGGGCAAAAAGAAAAGCAAAGAGTTCTGTGCCAGCTATGTCTGTCTTCTTTTATGAGATTTATTCAAAACCCTACCAGAAATGTCCTGTGCCAACTTGCATCTCTTTGGCTTGAATTACATTGTATGACTTCCCCTCACTGCAAGGATCTGGTGAAAATGGGGGTGTATGTGTGCATGATACACATGTATATGTTGCTAGAGAGAGCAGATACCTTCTGGATTCTACTATAATCACGTGAGATATGATTGCAGTGCCCTCCACAATATCAATCAATAGGTGCTAGTTATTTGTCATTATTACTCTTGCCCAATTACTTAGTAACATTACTTTATATGAACTATAGCAAACACTGGGCCTGGTATACTTCTGCTTCTTGGTGACTAAAATACCAATAATTATTTTAAAATATAGAGCTCACAATGGCAGATACACTCTCTAATAACTTCTTACTTATTTTGTTCTGTTGGGTATTAAATACACCAGTGTGTGTTTTCTGTCATCATGTAAGCAGTAAGCTAACCTCTTAGTGTTCCTTGGACCTGATATCTGAGATAAATAAGACAGATCAACAAGGTGGATGTTTTCAACTGGACAGATTGCCATGCAGAATACATTTAAATTTGGCTAGGTGGTACCCAGCAGGGTCTGCTTTAAATAGTGAGCTTACAGAAGGGCCTGGAAAGCCCAAGTCATGTTCTTTCTTTAGAAAATAATCCCTAGGAAGAGACTAGGTGTGGCTCCAAGAGGATTTGCTACACCTCTAATAAGGTGGAATGTTTATGGACTTGGGTGAGTTTTGTTTGTTAGTTTTAGCATATCATTCCTTTCCAATACATTGTTTAGTGGCACTAACAATGCGCCAAAATAAAGTAACCATTTTATGAATGCTGGTGAGAGGCTGTCTTGTGATACATGGGGACTCAGCTACAATCATATTTCGTTACATAATGTGCTTCAGCAAGGTGCATTCTACTGTTTTCTATGGTAGACAGAGCTCTGCAAGGGAAAACTTGTGCGATCCATGCCCAGCACACAGAAGTATTTAACACATGCTGGCTGAGTGACTAAGTGACTGAATGAACAAATGATGCCTGGACAAACAAGTGTCATGCAATCTTACCTAGTCGCTAAGGCAAATAAGGCCCCTCACAGATATCTGAGCCACCAAGCATGTGAGGCAATGACTTGCTTACCTGTATTGGTGGAGAAGGAAATGAGTTTGGAGCAGTTACACGGATTTGACACTCATTCATTTCACTTTAAAGAATACTTTGTTGAGTGCCTGTTGGGCGTTAGGCTAAGACCACCGGTGATGTAAAAACATTTATGCACTGTTAACTCCCTACCAAGGAATTGCTAAAGGATCAGTTGTCGCATCCCATGTGGAGCTCCTGACCTCACAGCCTCAGCCTAACCTTTGCTCTTTGGGGATTAGGTGCTAAGGAGCTGCTTCTTTCACACCCCAGAGTGGGTCTCTGCTATCACTGATGAGAGAAATGACTGGCTTTTAATCACCCTGCCTTGATTTAAGTACTCGCTGATGTGGCCATCCCAAGCTTAATGTGATCCATCAGCCTGTAATTAGGTAAACATATTCCAGAAACTGAGACTGATAGTGCCTGACTTTGAAGATGCTGATGAGTGCTCTGCAACTCTGTTAACCTTTGCTGCAGCAGCTTCTCTCTTTAGTCAGTCTGTCACTCTGCAGCTATTTTCTGGGCTCTTCTCCAAGGGTGTGACTCTTTGTGGACCACCAGGATGGGGTGAAGAGACTGCATTAACTGTCATGATGCTGACAAGACCTTAGAATGCAAATGGGAAGACAGAAACCTTATCTTCCAGCTGTGCTGCTTTTCCCAACCTCTCCTTCCTCCTGTGTAGAATAGCAAAATTTGGTTGTTGCAGCTTCTCTACATAGAGTCTCTATTTACTTTTTCCTGTCAAAACGTTGCTCATTTTTCAAGACCCAGTGTGAGTCCCCTTGGTGAGCGGTCTTCGCCCACCCTCTGGCTCATAATTTCTTGTGTGTAGGTTATGACTTCTATATTAGTGTTCTCAGAACATTGATCATAAAAGGTGTTGTAGGTGTTAATGTAAAAATGATCCCATCCTTGGATGCATTTGGGAAACACCAGGTTTAACAAAGACAAGTGGGTCACTTTAGAGCAGAATGTCTCAGCCTTTAATATGATCACATACTGATAACCAACGTGACCATATGATTTATAATCTGAGGGCACTTAGAGAGTGAAATGTGCCAAATGTCCTCATGTAACAAGTATGGTACAGTTTTAAGGACCATGTCCTATACTGAGATCAGAAATTTGATATTTGAAGATACTTTCCCCAATGAGATAAATCTGTAAGCAGAATCCACAGGCTTCACCAACCTGTGGATAGAAATGGAGTAACATTAATAGCAACAGTTCAAGTTGACTTGAGTTCATCTTTTATAAACTTGGGAAAGGCCTGAAACTTTCCTAAGATTTCTACAAATCCTCATTCTCGAGCCCCATGTCCTTTAAATTTGTTCCATTTGGAGAATACCTTGCAGTCCCAAACCTGTGGTCTCCTTTGCAGAAGTTTGCCTGACTCAGGACTCAGACTAAAATGTCTGTTAATTTCAGATCATGCACATAAAGCGTGCAGGTGAATAGTGGCCTTTACTGCGTTTTCGACAGGGTCCAGGGTTTTCTACCACAGCAAGTTACTCAGAAATTAATTTCACACTTCCTTGTCAGTTAAGAAAATAACAACTTTAAAAGGCCCTAAGCTATTTTGATAACTCAAGCTCTACCCTAGCCCTAAGCTGTCCCTCTGCCTATTCCTTTCTGTCCCTTGGCCTTCTCTTTCCAGAGCAAAAAATTGATTTCTCCAGTTTTCTTATGCAAAACTTCTCTGATTTCTTTTCTTAACCCAGATTCTGACCTAGGGCCCCTTTGCATAGTCAAAGCTTCCCATGAAGCCAAGAGATTATCTTTCAGCTAAGGACTAAGTCTACCAGATGCCCAGATGGAGGCTTTCCTTTTCCCTAATCTTCAGGATGGAAAGGAAAAGCTGGTTCCTGTGTTTTTTCTAACACTGAAATAAATCAGGAAGCTGATTTCAGGAACTTCTCAGATAACCGCTTGAATCCACACTGGCCCATCTCAGATGGGCCCTGTTCTTTTCCCTTCCCAGTTTTTCCCTTGACCTCAGCATCATGAAATATAAACATATATACTTATTTATCTTAATCTTTATTTATTTGCATATTTTTCAGATAGGGTCTTTCTGTGTAGTCCAGACTGGCCTTGCAGCCACTATGTAGCGCAGGCTGGGCTTGAACTCGCAACAGTTCTTCACCACCACCTGTAATCCTAAATGCTGGGATTACAGGTAAATGCTAGCACAAATTTATCTTCATACAGATAAATTAATTGTGCTATTTTTTATTTTCATATAATGCTTTCATTCCCTTAAGATTTGGTTCAGAAATTTTGACCAATCTCCTCTCTTTAAAGACTTAGTGCCTTGGAAAGGATCTTCCTAGAAACAGAGCCTGAAACAGACTTGGGCACAGATCATTTCTTTGGAAAATGGTATTAGAAAGACAGAAAGGTTCAAGATGAATAGAATGGGGCAGGAGAAAAGCAGAGAATGCCATCTTCAGGATGAAGGGCTGGGCTGTTTGTCTGCTGGCTCCCATTTCACAATGGGTAAGGGTCACCTAAGAAACAATAATATCCCCACATTTCTGGGCTACATCTGCTAATTGGTTGAGCAAGTTCCTGCTTGAGACTGCCCTAGGGTGGAAATCTGTACTCTTGCCATAGAACTAGACAGTGTGGATCAGAACTTGCCTTAAAACATCTCTTAAAGCTGCCACTGAACAAGACCTGATGTGGGCTACCACAATCTTCTGCTGCATGTATAATAGTTACACTTGCCAGATGCCAAAGGAAAAATGCTTAATTATGGTTTGTTCTTCTTCAGAGGCTTCAATCAAGACTTCACACACTCTGCAATGTCTCCAAACACTCTGAAACTACAATGTCAAGGGTAACTGTTGTGGTCCCTGTACTCTTGACATTGTTATTCAGCTTTTACTCTAATGTCTAGACCTCTTGTCTTGGTGACATCATAGAATAGCAGCTGTTTGACACCTGTACTTACCCACAAATCATATGACTTTGGCCAATATAATGCAGAGAAAAGGACTTTCAGACAGTAGCTAAAGCTAGTGTGGGACTCAATATCTCTGTTCCCTTTTTCTGCAGTCACACAGACTTCATAAGTGTGAGACCTTGTATATTATGAAGCACAAGGCCCTTTGCTGGCCCCTCACAGGTATATCTGAGAATTCGAAAGGAGGGAAAAACATGAGAATGTGGGGAGCCTGTTTTACTGTAGCATCACCAAGCCTATCCAGACCAATAGATGTCTGTCTGGGAACAACATATGAGATTTGCATCTTGTATTATTTAGGCATAAATGGTTGCATATAGGCTAGTAATGGTCTGGAAGGAAAGAAAGTACACTAAGAAAAGTAAATCTATCAGTAAAACTAAAAACACATCATGCAGTTAAAGTTAGCTAAATTGCTTTATTTGCTCCCTTCAATCAACTGAGCCACTATTTGCTGACATTGACATAAATACATATCTACCTTTACCTTTACTCTTAGAAAAGTACCCTCAAGGATGTCACACGTATGAAAAGCTGTCTGTCAACAAGCTGGGGTGGGAGGTAGGAACAAGGGAAGGAAAGATTCATGACCATAATGTATATTTTGATATATTCCATTTATTTATTTATTTTATTAGGATATGTCTGCAGTATATAATGATTACATTTATCATGGAGAGTGTACCTGTACATAACGTATCTTAGTTCTTTTTGTCCTGTACCTCTATCATCCCTCCCTGCTCCTTCTAACTCTTGGCTCCCTTCCCATTTATAAAAACTCCATATCCATATGTTTCTTTATTTTTTTTACTTCCACTCTATCTCTTGCTCTCCTTCCCCTTTGAGAAAGGTCTCTCTACTTCCTACTGTCTTTTTTTAATTTATATTTTAGGTTTCTCACATAAAAGAAATCATGTAATCTGGAAGCTTTTGCGTTTGGTTTATTTCACTTAATATTATGGTCTGAAGGTATTTCTATTTACCTATGAATGTCTCAAGTTTATCTTTTATGGTAGAGTACTGTTCCAATTGTATAAATACCACATTTTCTTTATCCATTTA
Organism: Dolichotis patagonum; assembly: GCA_004027295.1. Lineage (NCBI taxonomy): Eukaryota > Metazoa > Chordata > Mammalia > Rodentia > Caviidae > Dolichotis > Dolichotis patagonum. Next base: position 4,726 of record PVJX010001489.1, on the reverse strand, counting down.
TCTGTTGATGGGCATATAGACCATTTCCAAGAGTTAGCTATTATGAATTGTGCTGCTGTAACCATGGGCATGCATGTATCACTGTAACATGATGATTTTATCTTTTTTGGGAAGTTACCTAGAAGGGGAGGAGCTAGGTCAAATGAGATTTCTATTTTTAGCTTTTTGAGGAATCTCTATATTGATTTCCATAGTGGTTGTATTGGTTTATATTCCTAATAACGATGCAGAACCTCCCCATCCCCTATAGCTTTGCCATTGTCTGTAATTACTTGACTTCTTAATGATGGTCATTCTTTCTGGAGTAAGATGATATCTCAGTGTTTCTCCTTCAGTCTATACTACCCCACTGTAGGAAATGGAGGCCTGTAGAAGTGACTGGCTTTGTCCCTAGTCACACATATAGTTGCAGAGACTAAACATTTTCACAGCTGTATCTTTAAACACTGGACTCAAAACTTTAACTGGTTTAGTTTTTCTTCTTAAAACTACACATAACAATAAATTTGGAGGCATGACCAATTTCGTACCATGTGAAAACTAATGTCTTCTCCTACTTAGTTGTGCAGCTCTTCATTAGTTACTTCTTGAACTCAGGACTATTAACCCTGGAGTTGTTCAAACCTGTGAACTTCCTGACATTTCCTGGAAGGTCATTCCCATTACCTGCCCCTGAGATTCCTTGCCTATTAGAGCTTTCAGAATTCAGCTGATCTGGACAGAAAGCTGACCTAGCAGTGTCACATGGGTAATTAAAGCAATAAGCCAAAAAAGAAAGAGTTAAGGGTGGTATAAGCAAGCATCAAAATCTGGGGGAAATGTCCACTCTCTCATCCACTTTTCCCAGGTAGAATGGCAGACAGGTTGGGTCACATAGATCAACACAGACATGGGGGAACCTCACTGTTGAGGGAGCCCAAATAAAAGGCTCTGGCAGTTTTACGGACCTTGGGGCTGGGGGAGGTGGTGAGAGAGTACAGAGGAAAGGGCTAGGAGTGCCAGACTCTTAGGCAGTGAGTCAGAGAGGGGATGTCTTCAAGCTCCCCACCTCCACCCATGTCTCCCATAAAGATTTTGCAGAAGCAACTAAAGAAGACCTCTGCCCAAGGCCTAGGATAAAGAGACCTGGGAGTGAAGGCACCCAGTAAGAATGCAAATATTCAAAGAATACACTGGCCGGGAGTCTTACCTGTAACTTCCTTCAGAGGCTGCAGTGTACATGCTATGCACCAAATCTGGTATGTGAAAGGAAGCTTTCTACACAAGCCCTGCCAAAAACCTCTGTAATTGCCTGTGCTCAGTCCCAAAACATCACATGTAGCTTTTTACCAAGAGCTAGACTCCTGAAAAGCTCATTAAAATGCTTTCCTTGAAGGTCAAAATTCTGTCTCTAGTCAGTAGTTCACAGCAGGAAAATATCTGAAACCAAAGATTTGGAACAGACGTAAGGAATTCCTTTATACCTAGAATCAGATACAGTATAAGATACAAGCTGATCAGTCAAGGCATTAGTCTGCATAGGAAACCAGTGCCAGACGGGATGTTCAATAAACCGTGGAGTCAATACTCTGTAACCCACACACGCATAGGATTCAGAACCAAGCCTAATCTTGAGTCTAATCCTGAGAGGAAAAGTGGATGAGGAGTTGAAGATTACATGAGACCTAATTTGAGCCTACTAGAAGCTTTAGAAAAGAGAACTGACTGATAAGACTGACTCCTGGCATGCTCTTTTTCAGGCTCAGGAGAGGGTACCAGGGCAGAGGATTACAAATGCTAGAATGAGCTCCTCTAACAGTAGTAAAGTCAAAGGGCAGCTAACCTAACACATTCATTATAGACTAAGTGGCCAAAGAAAGTACCTGTATCAGTCAGTGCTTACTAGAGAAATAAATTTAATTCAGGATATATGTATACATGAGAATTTACAAGGTTGGCTTACTATGGCCACCCACAATCAAATATGGAAGGGTGTAAAAGGTATACTGGAGATCTGAAGGATCCAGTCAAAGACCTGGAACTCGTGTAGTGTCCCATGTGAGTTTATATCAGAAGGTGGGAAGGTCTGCAACGGAAGACTGAAGGATCTGTGCTGGAAACCAGGGGAAGACATCCAACATGGAAGCTGGAGTGCCTCTGAAGAAACAGAGGTACTCCCTTCTTCATTTCCTTTTACACCATCATTGTGACAATCTTGCTTAAGGTGGGTGTTCCACACTAGAACTATGCTGATGCAGTTTAGGAGGGTGTTTCTTACTCAATTGACACAATCATTTAACTATTACTACTGAAACCAGGAGACATCTTCATTGCACTTTCCCCACTTAGTGCAGCTATCTTGCCCTCAAAGAAAGCGTAATGGACACCATCCACTTCACTGGGTGTACATTTGCATGCTAGGTTCCCACATTTTCTCCCCAAGTGGAGTGCCATTCACCAACTCTGGGTAATGCTTGACTGGAAAATGGGTGCTCAGCCATATTACTACTAGATGACTCCACAGGCTGTTGGGCTGGACTGAATCCTACAACCAAACACATCCAAGCTGCCCCTCTTCTGCTACCTCACTCTCCCAACCTCTCTCCATTCCCCCAAAAAGAGGGGAAAATCAATTTCAATCAGCGTAGAATGTAATATTATCAAATGTCAGCTTCTGAGGTCATGCGCTTTGAAAATTATCTTTGACAGCTTCTGGTCGACTTAATTAAGTGCTCCCCAAAAAAGGGGGGAGGGAGGTAAAAATACTCTGATTGCTAGCTGCTTTGCCTTTGTGCTTTAGAGTTTCTATTGACAACTCTGAGCAAGATTGCCTTAGGGGGTTTTATTGATAGATTCTTGCCTGATATTGGAATGATTCTTGCACAGATAAATCACATTTAAATTTGTTGGTAATTGAGGAGAATTGATTGGAGCAGGAGGGACTCCCCCAAGGGGTGTCTCCTTGTCCTCATCATGGGAAGCTCTAGGGAAAGTGGGAGGGGTGTCCCCAGATCTGAGAGCTTGCACAAGGGATGAGGCGTGATTGTTTACCTGTCAATTCTGTCTTCTTGGGAACCTTCATCTATCTTCTCCCCTCCCAAAACACAAGAGGAGAAAGATGGGGACAGAATTGGGAAAAGGTTTGTTCTGGTTGCATTTTGGAGGTGCTGTATCAGGAATGTCCCAGGTCAGGTAACCATTATTTTCTTTGTTTTCTCTCCAATTTTGATTTTTTGCTTAAAACACTTCAAAGATTTCCTGTGCAGGGCTGAGTTCAAAGTGCTTATTCTGTGTGGGCTGCTTGCATTTCCAATATTCCTCTGCCACTCCTATAAGCTTTAAACTTCTGGCTTCTTTCACACCTTCCTTGGGTTCTTTCCTTGGGGGCCAGATGGTTAGGACTTTCTCAGAAATTAGAGGCTTACAATGGCTGGACCCAATGAAATACCTGTAGAGTAGGGACCAGAATCTGTCTGGACAGAACCTTTTGCCCAAATAAACCTATTATGTCATCCCAAGGCATAAAATGGAGAAAAGTAAGGCTATTCTGGCTGAAAAGACAGGAAATTACTGGTCCTGTGCTTTTCTTCTTTCTCCGCCCACCTGTAATGGTCTCCCAGGGATGATCAGTATATCATTCACCCAGTGTAACTGTGTGATTTTACAGACAGGTAAGGCCCAGAGTGGGAAAGGGACTTGTCCAGAGCTTCACAGCCAGAAGTAAGGCTGAGGTTAGAACTAGTACACAGAACTCTTAACCCCAGATTGATTTGGTAGAGTAACAACTTTTACCTTTCCATTGGAAGTGTGAGTAATTGGACCAGCTTTCGGGACCAGTGTGAAGGAAGCCAAGCTGGCCTTTGATTGCCTCCAGCTGTACTTCTCTCGTTCTCTCTAACATCTGGGCAACATCACTCCTGGGAATGGCTGAAGTAGGGATATCTGAGAACAATTGGTGACCTGTAGTAAATTTTAAATTGAAAAATAATGGCCCATGTTACTACGGCTTTGGGGTAATTTATGTCATTGTTCATAAACACTTGACACTCTTCCTGATGAAAGGGTTATAAGTGTGTGGCCTGTGGCTTGTGCCAGCTAGTAAAATAAGAGTGGAAATTATGGGTGTCACCTATAGGTTGGTTCTTCAAGAAGTAAGGTGGTTTTTCCTGTTATTTACCCCTTTCATATGACCCCTGTCAGGGTGGAGCCTCTGTCATCCTAAGTCTCTGAGTGAATAAGATGAGTAGAGACTCTCATATGAAAAAGACACAAAGTCCATTATTTAAGAACATTTGTTACAGGAGCATAATCCAGCTTGGTTCAATTATGAATTGAGTTTTCTTCTCTCTCTCTCTCTCTCTCTCTCTCTTTCTTTTTCTTTTTCTTTTTTTAATTTTTTTTGTCATACTGACAACTGAATCTAGGGCCTTATGCAATCTAGACAAGAGCTCTATGACTGAGCCACTTTTATTTTATTTTGAGACAAGGTCTCTAATTTGCTCAGAGTGGCCTTGAAAGAAATACTTGTTCTCAGGCTTCTGAGGATGGCTGTTCTTTCTGAGAACAGAAAGCATGACTTTACCACTAGATTCCTATAGCATTGATTACAGAAATGCCAAACCACAAAGACTCCAGTTGTCTATAAATAGCTACTATAGTTAGATAGAGCAGGTGCAGGGTAATGGTATGTGCAGGGTGGGTCAAATGGGAGGCCACGGGCCTGGGGATTCAGCTCAGTGGCATAAGC